>AWUE01022222.1:0-17376 GCA_001974825.2 Corchorus olitorius
AAAATGGAATGGGTTTTGGGTTGGAGGTGGGTGTTGTAAAATTGAAGATGGGTGATGGGTGGCATTTATAGTGTGCAAATTTGGATGTGGCTGTTGGGAGTTGAGAGGCTCGGGCTTGGCACTTGGATGGTCGGCACTGTCCTAGCTCAGTGGTCGGTATCTGGGTGCTCAGGCTTTCTAGCTGGGGGTTCAGACAAACTGTCTGGGCGCCCAGCTAGAGTCGGGCTCTAGTGTTGGTGCTGGCTTGGTGCAGGGTAGCTGGGGGCTGTGGCGTCCGAGGTGGGTGCACAGGCAATCTACTTGGGGGCCCATCTAGAATCGGGTTTTGGTCCTTTGTGCTTCCCCTTGCATTTTTGTGATTGAGCTAAAAAAGCCCTATTTTTATGCCTATTTTACTATGTTTTTAGACCCATTTATGCTTAAATATATGCTATTTTGATAATATTTGTGTTTTTAGTCTTTAAGTGATGTGAAAATGAGAATTTGTTATTTTTCACTTCTTTTTGAGTCTATTTTGATGACTTTTTACACAGATTTGAGCAAAGCAATTTTGAGCATAGATTTGGACATTCGAAGTTCGTGTTTGAAGACCATTTGAAGATAATTTGGAGACTTGAAGACTTTTGAAGAATTATTTCAAGAGCAAGAATTGAAGATTGGAGCCTTAATTGAAGACAAGCCATGGATAAGCCTTCAAGCTTTGGTATTTTTGGATATTTTATATGGGAAGATACTCAGCCCATATAAATCATCAATTGGAATTAAAATATCAATTAATAACTCCTATATCCAAGGAAATATCCAAATCCCGTAGATTCCCGAATCTAGTCCTAACAGGATTAGGATTCAGGCGCAGTTTTGGTAGAAAAATCATAACTTTCTGCTCAGACCTCCGTTTGAAGCCCATGAGTACTCGTTGGAAAGCTAACTCTGATATCTACAACTTTCCTTTGAAGTCCAAGACCCAGTTCTGCCGTTTTCAAGCCCAAAAATGCTGTCGAAGTCCCTGCACGAAATCAGGATTTTTTCAGGATCCTATTTTAACTTGGATTCTACTCTAGGATGACTTTTAATCTAACTTGGAGTCCAAGTTAGACCCTAAACCGTCCTAGACCTCTTTCCAAGTTAGGATTGGAATTCCTAGGGTTATTTCCACTATAAATAGCCACCTCCTGTAACATAAATCACATACCTTCACACATATAATTTTCTCTTCTTATTTTTCTCTTCTAGTTCTAGTTTTTCTTCTAGTTTTAGGGCTAGGGTGCGCCACCCTTTCTTTGCATAGAGAGGGGCGGCAACCCTAGGTTATTCAAGAGGAGATTTCGCCCCCCTTCAAGTTTTGTAAGTTTTCTTGAGTCTCTCATGGATTTTCCCAAATCTATGAGGAGCTAAATTCTTTATACTTCTAACCCTTTGGTGAATTCAATCAATTAAATATGGTGAGATTTCTGTTCTTATAATTTGGTATTTTATTTTTGATAGATAGCATGTTAAACTCTGTTTTAATTCTACAATCTTGATTTTTATTGATTTGTTCTGGCCGGTAAAGAGGTAATTTGAGAGATTGTTGGCTAGATCAAATAGCGGATTGACGTCCATGTTTGATTGTATGTAGCAAGTTAGCCGCGCTTGACGGCGGGTTAATTGGGTTTGCATGCCAGTGATCAGATTTATCTGGTTGTTGTATGGTTTTATTTATTAAGCATGTGTGAAAGAACTAATAAAAGTTGATCTTAATGCTTTGAATCCTAGCAAATCTTTAAGGCTTGACGGCTAATTGATTAGTTAGGAGGAGAAAGGGGTAATTTAAGGCTTGACGGCTAATCTTATCTAAATAGCATGTTAGGGTTTTCCCTAAAGCAGTTATCATCTTGAATTTAATATTGAATTTATCTTTTAAATCAAGGACCCATAATTAATTTGATTGTTTTCTACCATTGGAGAAGAAGTATGCATTCTTATTATTGTTTTCTTTCTTATCTACCATAGACTTAGATTTAATTTACTTTGCTTTGTTTTTTAGTATAATTGTTTTCTTCTTAGTTATTATTCTTAACCCTTTGTTTTTTGTGTTCTGTTTTGAGAGATTTTAAGGACTGAATTTTCGGATAAAGTCTATCACCCTTCTCTGTGGGATCGACCCCTACTTACCCTATCTACTTAGTTAGGAGTTTGTTGGGATTTTATTTTTATAATTGCTGACGACCGATCAACATTGGCACTCCAAATTACACTCCAAATAGGTGACCTCTACTCTAATGGAAGCTCTTCTTTCCCCAACAACTTTCGGGCAGTGAAGTAGCCCGAGCGTACAGTATAGCGTCCATGGGATCCGATATCCACATTAGATTGTCACTATTTGGCTAAATAGAAAGAGGTAAGCATCAAATTTTGAGGTAGTCCTCAACAATTAAATCCTCCAACTTCTCCACTCTCCAGGTTTTCGAATCAAAATCAATCAGCTCATAAACTTTCAAGTCATTTAACCGTGCATTCGAGTCTCTCGGCCTAGGCTTAAAAGTGGGGGCTCTGTCTATTAACCCATTTGTCTTTAAAGACCAAAACATTAACCCCATCACCAATTCTCCATCGACACCCTTCTTCCAATACCGCCCTCTCTACTAAAAGACTCTGCCAAATGAAAGATGGATTCCTTCCCAAGGATGCTCTCATGAAGCTAGAGCCCCAGAAGTACTTAGCCTTCATTAGCCGAAAACAAAGAGAATTTGGACTCTACACCAATCTCCAGCACTGCTTTGCAAGAAGAGACAAGTTAAAAGCCTCAAAATTCCAAAAACCAAGGCCTCCATCCACTTTTGATACACACAAAGTCTCCCAATTACGCCAATGAATCTTTTTCCTTCCATTCTTTTCACAGCACTAAAAATTGGCAATTATCATGTTCATCACTTTTGATAATCTTTCTATGAAATTTTGTTAACCACACTATAAAATTTGATAACCTCCTTATGAAATTTCGATAAGCACACCATGAAACATGGATAACCTTCCTATGTAATTTTTGTAACCACATTGTGAAATTTTGATAACCTCCATATGAAATTTGATAACCTTTCTATGAAATTTTGATAACCACACTATGAAATTTTAGTAACATCCTTATAAAATTTTGTTAACATCTATGAAAATTTAATAATCACACTATGAAATTTTGGTAACCTCATTATAAAATTTTAATAACCACACTATGAAAATTTTGATACTCTCACTATTAAAATTTTGATAACCACATTATGAAAATTTTATAACATTCCTTAAAATTTTGATAACCTTCTCAAAACATTTTGATAACCTCCCTATGAAATTTCGATACCACACTATGAAATTTTGATAACCTTCCTATGAATTTTGGTAACCACACTATGAAATTTTGATAACCACCCTATGAAATTTTTGTAACTACACTACAAGATTGTGATAACTTCCTTACGAAATTTTGATAACTACAGTATGAAATTTTGATAACAGCACTATGAAATTTTGATAACTACACAGAGACGACAAAATTAAAAGCATAGGATCACTAACTTACTATTCTAGCTGAAGAATCCCTTCAGTTCCGGCTAAACCTCAATAAAAAATAATTGATTCGATTAACCCGAAACCAAAAGTCCCTAGAATACCTCTTTTAAATGTAGTTCAAGAATATGATTAATTATTTCTAATTTATCTTTGCATCTTAGATTTTTGACAGTTCTATTCTTCTAAATTTTTTCTAGAAAAATAGAATTTATAATTATATTAGATTTAATTAAATATAAATAGAGTTTTTAGCAGAGTGAAATTATAAAAACCTAAATAATTGATATTAAAAATAACCTTTAACCTATATAGTATTAAGACGTTTTAGAAATATTTTTTGAAAATCAATCTAAAAGTTTCCCAACATGCGTTCTTTTATATATAATACAGATTACAGAATAGATTATAGATATAGATATAAACACCAATTGGTACTAATCTCTAGCAGGTAATCACATTAGGTCTCAACTAATCTAGAGTTGAAACACATTAGACCTAAATTGAGGAAGCTCTTTTAGTGCATGTTTTTTTTTTCTAAAAACAAGATTCGAATCAGAAACAAATTAGGTTAAGATCGAATATCGGTACATATAGGATGGGGGGTTTATATTATACTAGTACTAGATACTAGTACTAGTATTTAATTTCAACAAGCAGGGCGTCTTGCGCTTGCACTGCAATCATTTTCTTATTAGGGCTATATTTTTTGTAGTTGTTTAAGTCGGTTAGTAAGAAGATATTGCATTGGCTATAAGTTAATCAGTTAGGAGAAACTCATAAATCCAAACAAATAATTCGCATATATAACGCAAAACACATGACCTCTCTTTCATTCTAAAAGTGCATTACCTAAATTCTACTCCATCTCTAGGTAATTCATCAAAATAAAGCTAATATTCTACTCTTCCATCTCTAGATAATTCATCAAAATAAAGTTAATATTAATTGTTGTTTGAAATGTATGTTGATTATCTAAAAAAACATAGTACGTTGCGGTCATATTTTAATCTTGATTGCAATTGTTAAATTAATGAACTTAGGTAGGTGGAAGAATTTGGTTTCTGCATAAGGAAGACCTAATTTTTTGTAGTCAAGGAGCATGTATAGTTGTTGTAGGAAAATTGAATTAGTTGAGAGCATTCGCAGGAGCATATGTAATTTACACAATGCATCACAAAATGATTGTACTTAGCATTGGCTAACTATGCTTTTGGAAATGTGGAAATATACTAAACATAAGCAACTAATGGAAACCTCAATAAAAGGAAGTCGAATGATAAATAAATAAAAAATTGTAAAATAAAAGAGGAATAAGGAAATGTTGAATTTAAGTATCAAATAATATAATGAACTAATAAATCCAAATTTACCTCAAAATGTTGCAGTGAGAAGTGAAAACTCCCCACTTTAGGTTATGTCATCCTAAGGCGCTGCTAAATTAAATGGAAGGATCTTTATCAACGTCCACCTGGAAATTTTAGGAAATAGTTCGAAGTCCATGTGAAACCAATTCAGAGAAATGTTAGGGAAGAAGAAACCCACCCAAATAGAAATGAAGACGAAAAGAAAACAGAACTGGAATGTCAAAAGTTTACCCATGAATCAACCATTATTGCATATACATTTTAGCACCAATCCTTTGGAATTCCGGCAGAGGAGTTGAACCGGTAAATCCTAATTTCTATACACAATTAATATATAATTAAAACACACTTAATCATAAATATAAAAATAGTAAATTATCAAAAAGGGCAGCAGGAAAAGTAAGGGAAGAAATTCATCGAGAGCCTTTTTAGTCACTGAAAAGTGCGAAAAGACCAAAAAAGGCCAAAATGAGGCACCATATTAATCCTCAATTTGGTCTTTAAATAATTTCCATAATCATTAAAAATAATATATAGTATATATTTTTAAGCATAATATAAGAAATAGGAGGTTGTGGGAAGTTATAAGTAGGCGGAAACAGGGAAAGGGGTCAGATTTATCCCAACGGGAAAAAAAGTAATAATACAGTTTATAATGCTACTGCAACAGGTATGATAAGCAAAATCATACGAAAAGAAAAAGGGGGTACGAAATAACCATAACAGATGCATCGGATGGACATCAAGTGGTTGATATTATCCCCCAAGGACCAGAACTTCTTGTTTCAGAGGGCGAATCTATCAAACTCGATCAACCATTAACAAGTAATCCTAATGTGGGTGGATTTGGTTAGGGGGATGCAGAAATAGTACTTCAAGATCCACTACGTGTCGAAAATTTTGAAATTCTCTTTTTAATGGCCCACTTCCTAGACTAAAGACTAAAGAGCAAAAGTGGTTCCAGAAAAGAACCAAAATAAAAGGGATGACATTTATATGACACTAAGCATAGCATAATTTCAAATAATGCTTCCTAGACCAAAGACTAAAGAGCAAGTGGGGTTCCAAAAAACCCCAAAACAAAATGACACTAATGACACTAAACATAGCATAATTTCAAATAATGCATATCTTTGCTTTTTGGTATATCAAAGACTAAGTAGAGTAATTAGAAATAAGAAACAGCCGCTCCCCCCTCCACTATCCTCTCTCTTTCAAGTTTTGTTTTTTCCTCTCCTCGGCTATTTTTGTCAAGCGGGACGCGGAGTCCGATTCTATTTTTCCCTTTTTTTATTTGTTTTGAATAAAGTCTTCAAATTTGCTGACCTGTCAGACTTTAGTTTATGCTTTTTTTTATTCAGTTTGGGTTTTAGTCTGTGTTTTGCATCTGTAGTTATTTTTTAGTCTAGCATGTTTGTCCAATTCTTTGGTAAAGTTTGCAATAAATTGAAAACAGTTTTCCTTGTTGAGATGGTTTTTCTTTATGATTGAAGGATGGTGAAAGAGATCCTCGAATCGGTCACTTTTCTGTCGTTGTTAAAAGTTTTTCTCGGGAGATTCACTTAGAGTGTGTTTGAATGAGGATATTTAAGGGAGGTTTTCATTTGGATAGGGGTTTTTTAAAATCCAAAATTAAAAAACTTAGTTTGGTAAAGAAATAGGGAGGTTTTTGAATATCTTAGGATTTTGGAGAGGGATTTTTGGAGGGTCCAAAACTTCATCATCCCAAAATCCACCTAAAGTGGTGTTTTTTTTTGTAAATCCCTTGTGTTTTATAGTTAACTATCCACATTAATTATGTTTCCTATTTTTATTCAACTTTTATATATTTTTTAATTTCAATTAAAAACTCATTATAAAAATATTTTTATATATTAATCTTGTTACCACTTACTAATAAATTTTATACATTTTTACAAATCTAATGACATCCATATTGCATATATTTTTATACTCTTAACATTATTTTTCTAATAATTGAATTTTTTTATCTTTTGAAAATTCTGAATATTCCAAATTCTTTTTTATCCAAACTAAATAATTATAAAAACTATCATTTTGAAATGATGCATTTTAAAATGCTTCATTTCTAAATTCTTCAAACTTTTGAAAATTTCCATCCAAACACACTCTTAGAAGCAAAAGCGAGGAGGTAGTGAATATGCAAAAGATTTATTAAGAAGCTTCGAACCTCCATATAGTTATTAAAACGTATCCAATTATAGAGCAAGACCTAATCAAAAAAAGGTCGATACATTGTAATTTCTAACTATGAGTATTATCTTTATATAAAGGGTTTTAAGAAAAATTGTAACTTTCATTTATGAAAATGAAATTACAAAGATAATACTGATAATTACAATAAATTGAGAAGAATGCTCCTGTCTTAGATCTAGATCTAGGTCTTTCTCCGTGATCAGATGAGTCGTCTCGAACCTTCTTCATAAATCTTTCGCATGTCCACCACTCGATCGCTTTTGCTTCTCGGTGAATCTCCCAAGAAAAAGCTTTCAACAGCGAAAACAAAGTGGCTGATTCGAGGATCATCAACACCCACCCTTTGATCAGAAAGAAAAACCATTCCGACAAAGCAAACTGTTTTCAATCTATTGCAAACTAAAAACTGGACAAAAGCCAGACTCAGACTCAACACTAATTGACTCGAAAAAACTGACTCAACAAACTGACTAAAACCCGATAGATCAATAGATTTGGGGACTTTATTCTAAAAGAAAAGTAAAAAAGATCAGGCTCCTCCTCCCCTTGACAAAAGAGTCAGGAGGAGGAGGAGGAAAACAAAATTATGAAAGGAAGAAGCCGAGAGAGAAGAGGGGTGGGGAGCGGCTAGGGTTAGTACAAAATTATCATTTTATATAAAGGGTTTTAATCACATTAAGAATCATCCTAAAAAGAGAGGGGTTTTTAGGATTCCATTGAAATGATACCATATAATCATATCATAATAAGAATCAAATTTTAATTTACACCTTCCCTCACCAAATCAATATTTCAACCCATCTTTATTTTTTACCAAACTCAATCGTATCTCTCATTAATCAAATATCATGTATTCACTCATTAATTATATTAATTTACTTTCCTTTCCTAATTAACATTGATTTTTCTATAAAAAAATTGTGTATTTCATGGTAACGTGAAGAATTTTTCTATTTCTATTGATTTTATTTTTAAAATTGCATTTCATTTTTAATATTTTTGTTCAATTAAGTTTTCAAAATTGTATTCAAATATTTTTTATTGTTGAAAATTTTGAAAGAAAAAATTGTGATTTATCAAATTTGTTTAGTATTGAATTTGTCAAAGAATAAAAATGGAAAGTTAAAAAAAAGGTTAAAGAGTTGATTTGGTAAGAGATGGTGCACAATAAAACTTGATTATCATTTAAAATTATTGAAAAAAGATTATGTGACATCAATCTAATAGGATCCTAAAAACCCCACATTTTAGGATCATCTTAATATATAATTTAAACTCTTATACAAATTCAATTTCAGAAATGAAAATTACAGTATTCTTCTTCTTTAGACTAAGTACAGCAATTAAGTGATTGAGATTTGACCTTTAAGATCCATTATTATTGTATGAATTTCCTAACATCATTTTTTGGCTAATTATTGTACTATGTTTTTTTTTTGGAGGGGATTATTGCACTATGTTAATATTACTTTTATTCTCTTGTCAGCATTATTATAAGGTCAATTCAGATTTCAAAGTTTGTATAATGGGCTCTACACTTCAGTTGGCGACTGGCGTCCATGAATTGATAGGAATTTTACTTATCTGAAGGAGTTACAAGGCCCAATGGAGAGGTACATGGAAAACACACTGAATTTAGAAATTTTTTTTTTTGACAACAACTGAGTTTAGAAATTTAACGCCAAGATATTCTTTCTCACATTGTAGAAAATCAGAATTCATTCTCATTTCATAATTTATTAATCAATGTGAAGTTTTTGGTCTGAGTAATTTAAGAAGTAAAAAAATAGAAACCAAAGAGTGACACTTCGTCTCCTAGAATTATCTCAATTCTCATTACTAATACCATGGGTATAGATGTAATGTTATTTGCTTTCTTCCACTATATATATATATATAAAAGAGTACTTAAATTCAAGTAATAATACTTTGGAATTGTAGAGTAAGTAACCTAAGCAAGGTTTGCTCGATCATCATGCATTGATTTTCTTTGTGCATAAAAATTTTGGTTGATAACCAAAGCCCAAAATTTTAGTTGGTTGTAGAGAGCAACCATTTACCATATGAATCCGCCCTTTACTTTTTAGGCCCTGCAGACTTATCTCCCTCCCTGAAACATAAATAGTCCCACTCCCCCCATTCCTTTATATATTTGTCACAATTTTTTGTTCCTATTATTCGTCATTTTCTTATATCAAGCAAGCATTAACTCTTTCTACCAGTCCTAGGACCCGTGTTCCGCGCCAAGTTGTGAAGGGAGGGAACAGTTAGTTATGAACATATAGCTATTAGTTGTAATGATAGTTGATTTTGCGTAATTTGTAACTATTGTATTTGCTATGAACATCGGAAGTATAGAAATGATATATGCAAAATATTTAGTTGGTGTTTTGTCACCATGACTAAAAAAGTTACTGCAAGACAATACTTCAATAGTACAAAAGAGATTAAATATTGATTAGTCTTTGTTAACACTAAACAAAAAATTATAACTTAAATAAAAATGAAGTGTACAATAGGCCTTAGTAATTAATTATTGGTTTATTATTCACATTAAAAAATTATTGATTTATTATCATTAGTAATAATTAAATACAAGTGGATCGGCCCGCGCTGGTGCGTCGGGTGTTCAATATTCTACTTCTTTGAACATTTTTCTATTCGAATTAAATTGTTTGATACGTAGGAAATTTCGAAAGTACTATGATTTTAAATGTGTTGCATCTTTAAAAGGCTATACTATTAATATTGAGCATATGCCCTAAAGTTAACAATAAATTAAATATATTAGTTTGTACATGAACAGATGCAATAACTTCAATTTTGTTTCTTCCTCTAAAGTGTGTAATACTTAAACTAAAACTAACAAAAACTAAGTTTACTCTCTTCTTCATATGGACATGAAAGGTCTGAAGAGAGGTTACAATTCTAGATAATTAACTAATTAAGGGGATAGGATTTATTATAACATTTATGTGAAAGGAAAGGATAATTACAAAAAAAAAGGCTCAAGGGCAAGAACTGGTTAGAAACTAATCTAGGGTCTTCTTAGTAATTTGGCTATTGAGAAAAGACAGAAAATGACAAAAACAAAGTTCAAATGGAGCCTCCTCATCGATCCTCAAAAGGGGCCTTGGTAAATTACCTGGGTCTTTCAAATACTATTTAGTATATATTGATGTATTATCATTTGATTAGTGTTATTAGTGTTTATTGGTACATTATCATTTGATTAGTGTTGATGATTAAATATTGATTAGTTTTTGTTAATACTAAATAATTAATGAAATGACCTTCTAATAAATATATGTGATGTTATAGACCGAAACTTGAATAACTTTAATCTGACATGTGGATTGAAAATTATATGGTGTTAAATAGACCAACAATTGAAGGTTAAATCTTCCAACCCATAATTGTAAAGGATTAAATAGTATAAAGTATAAAAATATGAGGATCATTTGATAAATAATCCAGCAAAAAATATATTTGTTTACGGAGACCAAACATAAAAATTCTCTCTCGAACCCTCTATGAAACTCATCAATCAAATTCAGCTTTCAGGCCCTTGACGAAAGTCGTAGATCACACAATATCCTTTTAACCGACACTTGAACAAACTCAATTGGAAAAGTGGACCGAAAATTATACAATATTAGATAGACCGGCAATCGAGACAACAAAATTTCAGAAGCATTTTTTAGAATCAAAACATTAAAATTGGCTTTTGAGTCCTTAATGAAAGTTGTAGACCATGAAATTATCCACCAAATTTCGGAAACATTTTTGAGAACTGAAACCTCAAAATTGGGTTTTGAGTCCTTAATGAAAGTTGCAAGTCATTAAATTATCTTTCAATAAACACTTGAATCACATTGATCGAACAAATAAAACAAAAAGTAAAAGAATTAAAGACGAAGCGTTAAAGTGTCCAACCCAGAATTTGTAAACAATTAAATAGCATAAAGCATAAAAGTATGTGGATCATTTGATAAATAATCCAGGGAAAAAAATATTTGTTTATGGAGACCAAACATAAAAATTCCCTCTTGAACTCTTCACGAAACTCATTAATCAAATTCAGCTTTCAGGCCCTTGACGAAAGTTGTTGATCATGCAATAAACCTTTAAGGTTTTCAATTGGAAATGTGGACCGAAAATTATACAATATTAGATAGACCGGCAATCGAAACAACAAAATTTCAGAAGCATTTTTTAGAATCAAAACATTAAAATTGGCTTTTGAGTCCTTAATGAAAGTTGTAGACCATGAAATTACCTTTAAATAGACACTTGAATTATCTTGACCGGACAAATAGAAAAAAAATAAAAGAATTAAAGGCGAAACATTCAATCGTCCAACCCATAATTTTATAGCTGGATAAAAGGGTAATTCTATTTCCAACTTTAATATATGTTATATATGTTTGATTAATAAAACTTATTTGACTCGTTAAAAAAAATCTCTTTCCAATTTTAATCTTATTTAAATACTTCCTCATTTCAAAACAACTTAAATATAGCTGTTCAATTATTTCAAAAATTAAGGTAATTTTGGTACGTTATGTAAAAGTTGTACAGAATATTGGAAACATAATTGTTTTTCTTGGTTGGAGATTTTAGTTATTAACATCAAATATAAAAAGATCGGGGGCGTTGATCCATCAAAGGGAGATATGGCGGGTTCCATTTAGGTTATGGGATCCTGAAACTTGTCATTTGACTCTTATCATTATATCACTCAAGATTATGTTGCTTTAGATCAATCACAGTACTTCAAAATTAGGAATATTATATTATTTATTGAAGGTAGAGTTTAGCATTCTGCACATAAACGAGTTTAAGGGTTTACATGTGTTGAGAATAATTTTGTATTCATATGATTGTATCAAAGAATTACTTTTCTGTATTCATTATACCCTTGCATGAACCTCACTCATGTGGTGAAGCTATAGTACTAGCCCTCATTGGCAATAAAGCTGCCAATGAACTTCAAGCTCTTGAGAAAACTCATGTGGGACTTAAGCCTGGTTTGGTATTGCGTTTGCAGATAAAAAAAGTAGCTTTTCACCACAAACGCAATACCAAACAATTTATGGTTTGTGTCAAAAGCTAGCTTTGACAGCAAAAAGCCAACACAACCCGAAAAGCTATTATTTAGATACTTTTGTGTTTCAAAAGTGCTTTTGAGCATTAAATCACCAAAAATCACATAAATTATTTTTCTTTCTCCTTTTAAACTTATATCCTTTTAAGTCATTTTACTTTTCTACCACACGTTCTCAAAGTAATACCAAACACTAATTACAATTTTCTACCACAATTTTAAAAAGCATTTTCTCCAAAACCGAACTTTCTAAATTGCAACCGCAATACCAAACTAAGCCGTAGTTGCTATTTCTCCTTGTGACACTATTATTGGTTGTAGATGGGTTTTTTATGAGAATCAATAAAGGGAGAAAGTGAAATTACAAAAAAAATTTCTAACCCTCTCTTCTCATCAAATGAAAAACAAATGCTATGGGGTATTTGGGTCATTTTGTGCTTGGTTATTTGTTATTTAAGAAAACAATTAAGGGCATTTTGGGAACTTTGCAAAAAATTTACCCTTTGGTGGGTCCCCTTCTTCACCAACAACCATAATTTTTTTGGGTTATTTATCAAATGACCCCCAAACTTTTCTCCTGTATGCTTTTTAATCCTTTACAATTATAGGTTGGATGATTTAACGCGTTGGCTTTTATTTTTGTATTTTTTTCTATTTGTCTGATTAAAGTGATTCAAGTATCTATTAGAAGGTAATTTTATGATCTATAATTTTCATGAAAAACTCAAAAGGCAATTTTAATGTTTTGATTCTAAAAAATGCTTCCAAAATTTTTTGGTTTCGATTGCCGATCTATTTAATATCGTATAATTTTTTGTCCACATGTCCGCTTGAAGTTATTCAAGTGTCGGTTAAAAGGTTATTGCATGATCTATGACTTTCATGTAGAACCTAAAAGCTGAATTTGATTGACGAGTTTCATGAAGGGCTCGAGAGGAAATTTTTATGTTTCGTCTCCATCAACTAACATTTTCTTATTTGGATTATATTTATCAAATGACCCTCATATTTTTCTTTCAATCCCAACCAAAAAACTTTTTTTTTGAATTATTTATCAAATGACTCTCATCCTTTTATACTATTTAGTCCTTTAAAACTTCTAATTTTCTTAATTTCATTTTGATTCTTGATGATTTTGTTAATCTTGATTATTATTTTTATATCATGTAATTTTTATTATGATTTTTTCATCGATCGGGCGGATCCACGTGAGTGCGGCAAGT
This sequence comes from Corchorus olitorius, assembly GCA_001974825.2. Lineage (NCBI taxonomy): Eukaryota > Viridiplantae > Streptophyta > Magnoliopsida > Malvales > Malvaceae > Corchorus > Corchorus olitorius. The sequence goes on from AWUE01022222.1 coordinate 13,458, forward strand.
GATTAAAGTATTTTATAAGTGATTAATTATTAGTGTTTGGTTATTTGATTGGTGTTAATGATCAACCTATTTTAATTCTAAATGTTTTGTCATTTGATTAGTGTTAGTGATTAAGTATTAATCATTGGATATCAAATATGTAGATTTATAAAGCTATTATAAGATTGTAAGCGCTGCATAAAATTATGAGACAATACTTTCAAAGGTAATGGTTATGAGCTACTTCCATTAACTATGATTGAAGTATTTTAGTCAATTCTATTAAATATTTTACACACTATCTATAAAAAATTTAAAACCCGCGGCGAAACGCGGGTAGACCTAGTAAAAATTAAAACCTACTCGGATGGATTTATTAAAAGGTATAACGCCCGTTTAGTTGCAAAGGGTACGGAATAGACCAGGAGGAAACTTTTGCTCCATTAAATTAAATAACAAGAGTAGCCCGCTCAGGCAACAACAAAGAAATGTGAATGAAAAAAAGTGTGTTTGCTTGAAATTGAAAATGAAGCTAGATCTGGTTTGACATTGCATTTGGAGATAAAAAAAAGTTGATTTTCACCTCAAACACAATACCAAACAATTTATAGGTTGGGTAAAAAGTTAGTTTTGATGGCAACAGCCAACCCAACCTCAGAAGCTATTATTTAGATGCTTTTTGCGTTTCAAGAGTGCTTTTAAATATATGAAATGAATTAAACTCACATTAATTTTTTTTTTCGTTCTAAGCTTATATCTTTTAAGTCATTTCACCATTATACTACATTTTTGGCTAATCACCCAAATAAAGGCCTAACGTTTGTCAAAATGCTCAAATAAGGGTTTGATCTTTTAATATGACCAAATAAGGGCCTAACGTTATCAAAATGCTCAAATAAGGGACCGATCTTTTAATTTGACCAAATAAGGGCCTAATGTTCGAAAATTCTCAAATAAGGGCCTGGTGTCAATTTGGATGACGCATGAGAATTTTTTAAGCCAGACCCTTATTTGAACATTTTCAATAACGCTAGGCCCTTATTTGGCTAAACTAAAAGACCAGACCCTTATTTGAGCATTTTCGATAACGTTAGACCCTTATTTGGCCAAATTAAAAGATGAGACCTTATTTGAGCATTTTGGAAAATGTTAGGCCCTTATTTGAGCAATTAGCCTACATTTTTTCACATCAATGCCAGATACTAGTTACAATTTTCAACAGCAATTTCCAAAAGTGCTTTTCCAAATCGAACCTTTTTAAACAGCAAACTCAATACCAAACTAAGTCTAAGAGCCTTGGCGCTTGGCAGTTGGGTCTGCTGTGTTCTTGGAGTCTTCTATTCTTGTTCTTCTCCTATACAAAGAAATTAACCACTGGTTGGTGATGACAGTTGCTAATTGAAACAAAAGCCCTCAATTACTTGATCAAAATTGATTCCGGCTTGAACACGGTCAACAACCCTCCGTTCCTTTTTTTTATTCCCCTCCATATCCAAAACTTTACTCTAACTAATTTGAATTCGACCCGCGTCGAGCACCTGAGTTTGATGCCTTATGCACCTTGGTTCCTTTAAACTTCGTCCTTTAGCAGCTCAAGAGACCAAGAAACTTTCGTGGGCTACTTAGAAGTTGGAGTCTTCAGGCGAGGCCCAATATCTCCAAGTCCAAATCCAATAAATTGACTAGGTTAGCTTCAGGTGTAAATTTTGGTGCAAATAAATATTTGTTTTTATTTTCCGATTTTTTTTTAGAAAATAATTCAAAATTCATTGTTGGAGAAATCTGAAAAGAGATTAGGATTATAAACGCATGATAAGACCCGTACATTGCTACATGATTAGTTTTAGCACCGAAACATACCAAGTTAATCTATGAGCCAACAAACCCCTTCCTAAAAACCAGACTATCCTAGATCACGTGCAAGCTGGAGGCCAAAACAAATAGTAGGATTTCGACACCTTTGAAACTCCAAGAGTGAAAGTTGAATCCCATCTCGAAATCCTCCAACCAACCAGGTTTGATTAAAATTCCGTTGTTGCAAGAAGACTCTATCTTCTTTCTCCCCCAATCCTTCAAACTAGAAAAGATTTTCCATTGTTGAAACGAGAGATAGGACCAATAGCAATCAGAAAACAAGCCGCCGTAGGAAGGAAAAAAAAAACTTGCACTAGGGAAGGACTAAAAACTTGCACTAGGACAAGACTAAACTCTAAATCTAAGAAAATAAAAAAAAATAAAAAAATGAAAAAAAGAAAATCGCTCCTCCTCCCGTGTGGAACAACTGAAGATGAGTAACAAAAGCACAGAAAGAACTCGGGAGGAGAGAAGTGGAGAGTATTTTTTCTTCTTCTTTTAAAAAACAAATATAATGGTTGTTTTAGACTTAGTCTTAGACATGGTAAAACAAAATCTTTGTTACTCTTTTTAATTAACGTTTGGATAAACGAATGCATACTCTTTTCGAATCCATTATTATCCTAATTATTTTTTTCAGAGGTTAAAATAATGCCCCTTCAATGTTTTTCCACAAAATGGAGATGTAAATTACATGGTGGGACCCTCCAAGATTATTGTAGGTTGATATCTGTAAGATTTCATGGTCCGATATGTACTTATGGTTCATAGAAAAGACCAATTCGGGGCCGGTAAAAGTACCCGGGAGGTCCCTGTACTATGCGAAATGTTGATTTTGGTCCCTGTACTTTTTTTTCTAAAAATTCGTCCCTCTACTATCAGAACCTCTCACCCGAAGTCCCTCACGTTAGCGAGCCGTGACAGAACCGTTAAATATGCTGACGTGGCACTAACGCCGTCTTTTTTGCTGACGTGGCAACCGGTTCAAGAATTAAAAATAATTTCCGATTTTTTTTATTTAAATAAAAAATAATAATAAAAATTAGAAGAAATATTAAAATAAAAAATCAGAAATTTATTTTGAAAAATATATAAAAATTATTTTTTTTTTTATAAAAATTGAAGTCATATTTTGTCTACAAACACCAAATCAACTTTCTCTCTCCTCAATAGAAGATCAAATCTCTTCTTTTTTTCATGAATCAAACAAGAACACTTTGAATGTTCTTCACTTGAAAAAAGCACAAATTTTCTTAAAAAATCAATCACCACTAGCAGATTGATTTTTTTCCCATCAGCTCATTCCTACATTCTTCCTTCTACATTAATTAAAAAACAAAAACAAAAAAGAAGCAATTATTTTGATTTGGGCATGCGATTTGCCCAAATCAAAAGCTCTCATTTTCTTTCCCTTTTCTCATTGCTTTCAGAAATCCCTTCTCATTGTTGGTTGGTTGATGCAAGCATGTGCTAATCAAAGATATGGAACTCCAATGCTCAAAAAAAATCTGAAGAAGATAAAATGGATTTGTTTCTCACATTATCCACCCAATCATGTCTGGCCTGGTAATATGTGGAAAATAAGTAGTACAATTTTGTCCGAGTGCCAACAAAACTTCAGAGCAATGGGTTACTGCCAAATTTCAACAATATTAGAAACCATGACTGGACCACCTAAATCTGATCTTGAGATGTCATTACAGAGCTAAGTTTTTCCAACTTTAATGGCATTTACAAAAATCAGTGACATGTGATGGCAGGATTTGGCAGCTATTCTAATCTTCTTTGTGTTAAAATTTTGTTTGGGCAATCGCATGCCCAAATCAAAATAATTGCTTCTTTTTTGTTTTTTTTTTAATTAAAGTAGAAGGAAGAATGTAGGAATGAGCTGATGGAAAAAAAATCAATCTGCTAGTGGTGATTGATTTTTCAAGAAAATTTGTGCTTTTTTCAAGTGAAGAACATTTAAAGTGTTCTTGTTTGATTCATGAAAAAAAAGAAGAGGTTTGATCTTCTATTGAGGAGAGAGAAAGTTGATTTGGTGTTTGTAGACAAAATATGGCTTCAAATTTTTTTTTTAAAAAAA
>AWUE01022227.1:0-10565 GCA_001974825.2 Corchorus olitorius
TTTNTTTGTTTTTTTTTTTTTTTTTTTTTTTTTTTTTTTTTTTTTTTTTTTTTTTTTTCCTTGAGGAAAGAACCATTTTCATTTCTTGATTTAAAGAGATTGAGATTACAAACGCACAAGAAGACCCATACACCGCTACATGATTAGCTAAATTATCGAAACACTAATCTATGAGCCAAGAAAACCCCTTTCCCAACAAACAAACCCAGTGAAATCTCATTACAATTCAAATAAATCTCTATGCCCAAACTAGAAACTATACCATAAATAAACTATCTACCTACCAAATAAACAAACAAACAAATTACAAACAAACTCACATTTCGTTAGACTTGAATCTAAGACCCCACGGTCTAGGTAGGCTGGAACTAAGAGTCCAGTACTCTACCACCAGGACAGTAGCATCGGTTTCCAAGTCTGGTCATGGACGTAACGCTACCAAACATGGTACAAGTCAAGCAGTTTCGGTTTCGGGTATCAAGAGAGTAAGCAGTGGCCGAGGGTCTAAGTTAGTGAAGAAGAGCAGAGATAATGATAGTGACAGTATTTATAATTTTAACGAGTCTCCAGAGACGGAGGTTGGTGGGCCAATTACGGGTTAAGAGGTGCATCATTTCTCTAATTTTTCGGATCATTTGCCAATTGTTTTGAAAGTGGCGGATCAATCATTGAAAAAAGCTGAATAGAAAGCCTTGCTTCAAGTTTGATAATTTTTGGACTAGAAACGAGGGTTTTAGACAGGTTGTTGAGGAAACTTGGCAGCAATTTGGTGCATAGTCTCTTCCGACAATTTTGGGGAAAATCCAAAGTTGTTCGGATACCTTTTCGCGGTGGATTTCTACTATGTATGGCTGTTTACAGAAGCGGATTGAGAAGAAACTGGAAGCAATTGCTTCTTTTTATAATTTGGATCATAGGGGTTGATATGAGCGCTTTGGATACATTGTTGGCTGAATTAGTTAAGTTGGAAAAAATGCAATGATATTTATTGGAGACAAAGAGCCAAGCAACTATGACTTAAAAGGGTGATAGAAATACTGCCTTCTTCCATAATTTTGCTTCGAAGCGAAAGGGAGATAATTCAATTACTAAAATAAAGGGTCCGAATGGTGAATGGTGATTCCAAGAGCAGGAAATTGAAGATATTTTTGTTGAGTATTTTGGAAATCTTTTCACTTCCTCTGGAGCTGCAATGCCTACTGAATTTTGTAATGTGATCCGAGCAAGACTTTCGGAGGAGCATATTTCTGTTTTAGCAAAACTATGGTGGTGAAAAAATGATAGACCACTAGATCAAGATTGATCAACGATTGAAATTGGGCATTGGGGGCTTTATAAGGACACTGTTAGCTAACAAAAAGAGTGGAGTTTTAGTTTTTGGAGGAGGCAGAGGTTAAGGTTAAAATTCTAGGGTTCTAGTGTAGGAGTTCTTAGCTTTTTAACAGAAAAGAATACATGAAAATACAAAAAAAAAAAGAGTGGCATTTTCTTTTAATTTTCCAGGGCTAGTAGTTCATAAGTTCTTCAGCAACAAAAAATACAAAAAAAAAGTGGGGAAAGTAGAGGGTTTTAGAAAGGGTATTAGAGAGGAAAGAGGCTAGGTTTCATAGATTTAAATTTTTTTATGGAGAGGGTTCTTTGGTGAAAATTTTTTGTGGGTTTCAAACCAGAGGGCGAAGTGGTTGAAATAAGTTGGAGCCGGGTCTGCCCCCGAGATTTGGGGGGTTTAGGTTTCGGCTTAGCTAGTTTTGAGGATTATGTATTTTGAGGGAGTTTTTTTTAGAAATTTGTTTGGTGAAGGGGAAGAGAAGAAAGAGGAGAACAACATACCTAAGTTCAGTGGTCATCCGCCGTTGGGTTTAGGATACCGGAAGGGTCGTTTTGGGTTTCGAATAGGCCTAAGTTGAGGCACTTTTGGGCGGTTTTAGAAGGAACCAAGGTTAGATTCGGTGAGAGGGTGAAGAGTTGAGCAAATCTGCAAATTTTGGGCTTCATCGGAGCTCCGACGCGGCGGTCCGAGCAGTGGCGACAACAGATCTGGCTAGGGGGGAGCGGCGCTGAAAAGAGAGGAGAAGAAAGCCTAGCATCCGACTTGAATACAACTTGATGATCCGCGACCCCGGGCTGAACGTTGCGACACTAATACTTGTTCTGATCCAATTTTCCAAACATATCCAAACCGGTGGTGAAAAATTCTTTGACTTCAATTTTTGATGACTGCTCGTTGGAGGAGATTTCAGCATCAAAAGAACTGAACAAGGTTCGACGAGCACCGAAAGATGCGTATGACGGGGTGATAAAAGAATGGTGTTACGGTATTTCTCTTCTATTTTTTGAAAAGGTCCTCAATCTGAGTCAGATGCAATGCGTTCTAAACTTAGTTTGGGGCCGCGATGGACATGTCCGAATCGCTTCTACAGATTCTGATCGTTTCATTGTTCAACTCCCAACCGAGAGCACCAGACAATGGGTTCTTGAATCGGGGACCATGGCATGTTCTTAATCGACCAATGGTGGTGCGAAAATGGGAACCAGTAGCTGCTAGGATAGAGTTGGATCTTTCTAAATTCCCTGTCTGGGTAAATTTGAAAAGTGTGCCTCTCCAGCTTTATACAAAGGACTCAGCTTCATTGCCTCTGGTCTTGGTAAGCCTCTTTATATGGACAAGTCTACTGCAGCTAAACAAAAATTATTTCTCAGCTAAAGTATGCGTAGAAATAGATTTTACTTCTGAAATTCCTGATTATTTAAAAGTAGAAATGAAAGATGGACACGTAGTGAAAATTGGTGTAGATATTCCCTGGAAACCCCCTAGATGCCCCAAATATAAAGTTTTTGGTCATAATAATTGTACAAAAAAGTTGTTGAACAGAAATGGATTCTTAAAGAATCAAAGCCTTATAATACTATAGAGCTTCCTAGAAGGGAGAAAACACCGGATGTAAATAGTTCCCCTGCAGAGCATGACAACTCTTTTGAACAACTTATACAACATGAAAACTCTTGAACAACCTGATATTTATTCTGATGCTCAATTCCCTCCATTGACTGTGGATAAAACTAAAACACCAGCGAAAGGAAAAATGGTTGTAGGCTCAACTTCCTCTACCTCAGGAAATAGATTCATTATTCTCAAAACTGCTGCAGTTGAAAAATTGGGTGATGGAACGGTTGTTGATTTCCTTTATCAAGGAAACTTGATAGAGTGTTGATCAACTCTGTATGACTTAATCAATATGTTGTTTCTTTAGTGGAATTTCTGCTGCCTGAAGTTTCGGACCATTGTCTTATGATGGTCAAGACTGAAATTAGGTTTCTCTCTCCTCCCAAACCTTTCAAAATTTTTCAATTTTTGGACTCAGCATCCAAATTTCATGGCATTGGTTAAGGAAAGCTGGAAGACCCCTGTTTTTGGAAATCCCATGCTTAGACTACATAAAATACTGAAAAATCTAAAGCCACAATTGAAGGATTTTAAAATAGACAGTTTTTTGGTAATCTTTCTATCAAAATCCTGGATAAAAAGGCTTAGATGGCTACTTTGCAACAAGCCATCCTCACTTGTCCCACAGAGACATTGATTCAAAGAAGTAAAATTGTTATTGATGAGTTACATGAGTTGCAGATTGTTGAAAAATGTTTTTACCAAAAAAAAGTCAAGAATACAATGGCTCAAAGAAGGAGACTCAAACACGAGATTTTTCCATAAATCAATGAAGATTAGGCAGAAAAGGAACACAATTAGAATTCTGTATAATTCTGATGGTGAAAAGCTTGATACACATGAGGAGATAAAAGATGAGGCGGATAAATACTTCAAATCTTTCCTGGGTGGGACGGATATCAACATTAAAGATTGTTCAAGAGAATTACTTCAGGATATTCTGCAAAGCTATGTTTCTAATGATTTAGCGAACAAACTGGTTGCATCAGTCACACCTCAAGAGATAAAGATTACTGATCGGTCGTTGAACAAACCACAAGATAAATCTCCACAAACCTTTAACTAAAAGTTAGGGCAAGTAAGGGTCGAATTCCAAGAGAAGGTGGAAACAAATTTAAAGGCAAATTATACTAAAGAAAATCTTACCAAAGGGGATTTTTATGAGCTTTCAAAATAACTAAATTAAATTAGAAAACAATTAAATAAAACTAAACTAATGATTAAGAAAATAGTTTAAGAAAAACAATTAATTAAGAACATACTTCTTTTCCTCTAGGTAATTATTTTGATCAAATAAATCATGGATCATAGACACAAAGCATGAATTTGATTTAAATTGCAATCAATTAAACATCATATAGTTATTCTAAATCAGCATATATCCTAAGATGTAGACTTCAATTTTCATTAGAACAAAATAATCCTCTTAACATCTCAAACAACTCCACTTGAATAATTGGTCTAGGAATAAACTCCTAATACAACAACAAACTCTAACATGCTACTCCCTCCGTCCCATTTTATTTGTCCACAATTCCTTTTTGGGAAGTTCCATTTTATTTGTCACTTACCAAAAATAAACAACAAATCTATTTAAATTCTCAAATTTACCCTCCACTTTTCATCTATCATCATTACACAAAATTCAAAAACCAATAAAAGTCAAGGTCAAAATTGAAAATCACCATATTTTCCTCTAGTTTTCTTAAAGTTTGTGCATTTTGGTGGTCGATAAATATTTGGGGACAGAGGGAGTAATAAAATTAATCCGCATCTCGGAAAAACTAATTTCAATTGTTTCTACTCTAGGTTCCACCTCATTATAGAACAAGTATTAAGTCTATACTTTTCCACATGCATGATAAATCATAATCATTCTCATCTACATCTATTTCCACCCTAGGCCTATAGATTTCGACAAGGTTTGATAATCCCATTGAACCTAGGACTTCTAGAATTACAACTGTCACTTGGACCAATATTAGCTTGACTCAAGCTAAATTGAATCTAACAATAGCATTCATTATTGTCAAGATAAGTTGCGCACCAAATCCACCAAAACATGAACACATAAGATGGAGTACAGGGATAAGAAACATATTCAAACAAAAAAATCAATTATTAAGAACAAAAGTCTCACCATAAATTTATTGATCAAAAATACCTAAGGAAAAGAAGTATAAGAGTTTAGCTACTCATGGAACGATCCATGAGAGGCTGGAAAACTTACACAACAAGGGAGGTAGGCGCCTGCCTCCTCTAAACCGCAAAAACCTAAGAGAATAAAGTTGGGAAAAAGTCTAGGGTGTGTAGCTAGGGTTCTAGGAAAGATAAGTATATATAGTGGACAACCTAGGGTTGATTTTAGAGTTCTAGATGACTAAAACTAACCCTAAGGACGTGTTGGGCTCTTCTTCATGTCTTCAAGCTGACCCAAGTAAGATATTTGGGCTTAATTTGTTCAAAAACGCAATCTGGCCCAAAATAATTTCTGTCCGCAATGTTCAGGGGCAATTTCGTCCATGATAACGTCAGATCTGGGCTTTGACCGAAACCTGAAAGTTGTAGCACTCGGAGTTAGCTTTCCAACGCATATTCATACACTTCATTTGGAGCTCTGGATCAAAGGTTATGGCTGTTTTGCCGAACTGTCGCCAAATCTGGAAAGTATTGAATAAGCTTCAAGAGAAAGTGACATGGAAGTGTCGACGATGGGCTGCTGGGCGCGCGCATTTGGCTGTCCCGACTCTACCTGGACGCCTACATGGTTTGTCTGAAGACCCATGTGGTTTGCCTGATCACCCAGGTAGGCAGTGTCATAGCTCGACACCTTAACATATATTGCCTTGAATTTATCTTTGCTCCTTACCTTGAAAACTCTAAGCAATCAACTTTATAACTTTGATAAGCATAAAATTGACTCCTTAAGCTCTTCAATCACGAACATGATAGCTCCAATCTTCATCGAAAACATCCATGGAAAATACTTGTGCCATAAATCATCCAAAAAAGTTCTACAAAGGTACGAAATTGATGATTTTGTACTTTTCTTCTTGTCAACACCTATAAACACAAATATAACCAATATAAGACATAATCAAGTATAAAATACCCAAAAAATATAGGAAAATGACCATAAAAAGATGTATAATTTTGATCTGATCAATTACCTTCTTCTCTCTTAAGAGTGAGAAAGCCCCTAGTCCAGACGGGTATACTACCCATTTTTTCAATACTGCTTGGTCTATTATCGGAAAAGATGTGACAGATGCCATATTGTACTTTTTTGAGAATTCTGAATTGTTGACAGCCTTTAGTTCTACTGTCTTAGCCCTTGTGTCTAAGACCCAAGACCCTAACTCTATAGTTGACTTTAGACCAATAGCATGTTGCACTATGATTTACAAGTTTATTGCTAAGATCCTTGCTAATAGACTAAAACAATGCCTACCTGACCTTATTGATCCCAGCCAAAGTACTTTTTGTAGAGGGGAGGTGCATTCTTGATAATGTTCTAATTATGGCTCAAGAGGTTGTATGTGGATATCATAAGCCAACTCTCTCGCCAAGGTGTGCTTTGAAAGTTGATTAAAGAAAAGCTTTTGACACTTTAGATTGGAATTTCATCATTACTTTGCTGCAAGCCCTGAAATTTCCTCTAAAATTTATAGATTGCCTAACAATTTGCATCACCACAGTTAAGTTTTCGATCTCAATCGATGGAGGCTTGGAAGGGTATTTCTTTAGGGCCCGTGGAGTGACAAGGGGATCCGCTTTCACCCTACATTTTCGTGTTGGCTATGAATGTATCGTCAAAGTTGCTGGAAATTGGAGCTGATCATGGTGTTTTTACATATCACCCAAAGTGTAAGAAAATTAAACTTCCACATCTCACTTTTGCAGATGACTTGCTTATTTTTGCTAAAGGTGATTTGTTTTCCATTGAGGGGGTTAGGAATATCTTACAACTGTTTTACCAGTTTTCAGGGCTTAGTATGAATTGCTCAAAAAGTGAGATATATTATACAGGGATTTCAGATGAAGATATAGAGGAAATTAAAGCTAAAACAGGGTTTAAGATTGGTTAGCTGCCAGTGAGATATTTGGGGGTTCCATTGACTTCTAAAACGCTGAGTGATACTGATTGTAATCCTTTGGTTGAGAAAATTACCCAATGGATTCAATCATGCTCAGCTAAATATATTTCTTATGCAGTTCGTTGCCAGCTAATTATCCAATCTATTCTCTTTAGTATGCAAAATTATTGGTGTCAAAATTTTGTGCTTCCTCAATCTATCATTGACAAGGTAAACCAGCTTTGTGCTAGCTACTTATGGAAAGGAAGGGAAGGTAACAAGGAGGCCAAGGTTAGTTGGGAACAAATCTGTCACCTTAAATTTGAAGGTGGGCTTGGATTAAAAGATCTTTCTACGTGGAATAGGGCCTGTATAATTAGGAATTTATGACTTTTTTATGCACAAGCAGGTTCTGTTTAGGTTTCTTGGATTTCTGCTTATGTTTTGAAAGGGAGGAGTATCATGAGCATTCCCATTTTGCAAAGGTACAGTTGGTGTTTCAAGCAGATTTTGCAGTTAAGGATATTAGTTATCACTTTGCAGTAGAATGGTGCATGGAGTTTCGCTGGGGCTAAGTACAAAATATCCATTGTTTACGAGAATCTCAGACACAGTACAAAAAATCATGGCAGAAGCTAGTATGGTTTCCTTTACAATAAATGCTCCTTTATTTCCTGGTTGGTTATTCTTAACAAGCTACCTACCAGGGATAGACTTGCTAGTTGGGGTGTAAACTTGGATACCATTGATTGTCTATTATGTGGGCAGCACATGGAAAGCAGAGACCATCTATTTTTTACTTGCAACTATTCTCGAGAAGTTTGGCAAATGGTGCTATCAACTTGTGGCTTTTCTAGACAATCTGAAGAATGGCAGTTTGAATCCCACTGGGCAGTATCAGATTTGAAGGGTAAATCTCTTCTCATTACTCTTCTTAAATTGGCCTGGACTACGTTTTGCTATTACATCTGGATTGATAGAAATGGCAGAGTATTTGGCAAGTAGCAGAACATTACAGAAGGAATTTTTTAGTAGATAAACGAAGTCCTTAAATTAAAATTGTATGGACTACCTCGAGTTAAGGCAGATTATGTCAACAAGAGTCTTTGTGCTAGATGGAATTTAAAGATTCCTAATGTTAGCTGTTAAGATTAGCTGTTAAGATTTGATGTAATGTTTTTCAAGTTTGGTGTTATTTTGCTTTTCATGAACAAAATTTGTAAATTGTAAGCACTTTGTTGCTTTCTTGGATACATAAATTGATTAATTATATAAAAAAAAAAGAACATGTCTATTTATAGATTGGGGCTATTTGAACTTGTCTATATTACCTTTTTCATTTCCAAGGAAGCCAGTGAAAGACTCACCAGATCTCGGCTGCAATTTCTTTTTCCCTTTTTAAGTTTATGATGAATTGTTGTTCATAAGATCCCTTCTTATCTATGATTACATCGGTAGCAATGTCATGGAAGTAGTTATTCCTAACATTATTAAATTATGCCATTTTCTTAGTACTTAATCTAATTTAATCCATTTTGATTCATTGACTTTAGCATAAATCCAAGGCTGCAACAAACATAAGGCTGTGGCAATCCAGGCCATATTACAAGTAAAAGTAACTTAAACATAGTCCTTGTTGTAATAATTCTGCATATTTTACAGTCATTGAACATATTTGACCTGATCATGTAAACGGATTTTATTATTGTTGGTCGCATATTCAATTGTCAAAGCTATTTTCAGGCAATTTTGGTTGTAAGCATGCAACATGCAGCATATTTATTGTGTCTAAAAAAGATTACATCGTCTTAGTTGACACAGTTCAACCTGAGAACTGTATGGACAGTCAAACACATCATTTCTTGTAACTTCATCCATTCTTGATTATTAGGAACTGTTCAGTGATTGATCAATTAATTAGCAAATAATGAATTGTATTTGAACAGAACGATCGGCTGATTCATGTACAATTTATGCAGGAAGTAAGGGTTTAAAAAGTGTTGGATAGACTCGCTTAATAAACAGAATTAATGTCAAGGCTCTTCTCTCTGTTTCATATATGTACATAAGTTTCAGACTCTAAGGTCTAGTAATTGGAAAGAGTTCTGGACAGACATATAGCCACTTCCCATTTATTTGATATTTGATACTAGCAAATTAAAAGAAGTCATTGTTATGACTGTAAGGATTTAATTCTTGAGAAGTGGGAGTTCTCCAATGGAATGGATTTATTGGGCCGAATTGAATATCTGAGGAGTTCGCTGCATAGTATTTATGTTAAGAAATTTGCGGCATTGAGAAGCAAAATTGATGAACTCTCTAATTTGCTTAAAAAAATTAATGATGGTGCTGGTGGTAATACGCAAATGGAGAAGGAGAAGGATGTGACAGAAGAGCTTAACAGATTATTGGAGGAAGAGGAAACATTCTGGATGCAGAGGTCTAGGGTGAATTGGTTGAAAAATGGTGATCGCAATACAGCTTATTTTCATGCACAGGCATCGAAGCGAAAAAAGAAAAATTTTATTGGTGAATTAGAAGGAGAGAATGGTAGGATGACTGATGATCCAGCGGAAATACAGGAAATTTCTTCAAATTACTTCAAGAAACTCTTTACCACGAATGGGCCAACACATTATGATTAAATCTTGAATATTGTCCAACCATCAATTACAGCTGAGATGAATGAACAGCTTCTTTCAGAGTTCTCTGCCGAGGAGATCCTGGTTGCTCTCAAACAAATGCATCCCACTAGAGCTCCTGGTCCCGATGGTATGCCTGCTTTCTTCTTTCAGAAATTTTGGCATATTGTTGGTAGTGAAATTACTAGTTTTTGTTTGGATTTCTTTCATGGTAACTTAGATTTACTTTCTGTTAATAAAACTCATATCGTGCTAATCCCTAAAGTTGACAAACCCTAAAATATGACCCAATTCCGGCCTATTAGTCTATGCAATGTGCTTTACAAGATCATTTCTAAAGTTCTTGTTAATAGGCTTAAATCTATCCTCCCTATTTGTATTAGTGACTCTCAGAGTGTTTTTGTGCCTGGGAGGTTAATTACTGATAATATCCTTGTGGCTTTTGAGTTACTGCATGCTTTGAAGCATAGGAAAACAGGAAAACAAGGGTACTTTGCATTGAAATTGGATATGAGCAAAGCGTATGACAGGGTTGAATGGGGCTTTCTAGAAGCTATTATGTTGAAGATGGGATTTGCGAGACAATGGGTTAACATGATCATGCATTGTGTTAGGTCGGTTTCTTTTTCTGTTATTGTAAATGGTAATGTGACTGATGAGTTTAGTCCTGAAAGAGGATTGCGCCAAGGGGATCCGTTGTCTCCATATTTGTTCCTGATATGTACCAAAGGGTTATCTGCTCTTTTATCAAAAGAGAAGGTAGATGGGTTGCTAAGTGGTGTTTCTGCTAGCCAACATGGGCCACGAGTGAGTCACTTGTTTTTTGCTGATGACAGCTTGCTTTTTGGAAAAGCAAATTTAGCGGAGAGCAAGCAGGTGAAAGATTACTTGAAGATTTATGAG
>AWUE01022230.1:0-18490 GCA_001974825.2 Corchorus olitorius
AAAATTACCATGTTAACCTTGATTGGTTTAAATTACGATTATGCCCTTAGTCATCAAATTTACGAAATTACCCTTAAGGGTGGAATTGTGAGAATTGGACTATGTTGCTCACATCAATGAATTCATATGTACGTTGTGAAACCAATAATAGTGCAAATGACCGTTTTACCCTCGAACGAGGATAATTACAACTTTGCCCCTAGAAACGGATTTGGCTTATCTAAATATGCTAATTGAACATGCAAGGTTAGTGGATCACTGTAAAAGCCTTAGTATGTTAAAATTATCATTTGCCCATGATCTGGTAAAAAATTACAGTTTTGCCCCTAACGGCCAGAGTTGATCTAATAAGCTTTAAAAAGTGTATTAGGAATCTGAAACTCGTATTAAAACCCTGTAAAACATTGTATGGCATACGTTAAACTCCTCGGCATAGACCGTGGGTGTGGGGTATCTGTTCTTGTGATTTCATTATGTTTTATCTGACTGATTTGGTTAATTATTCTGGTTTAATACTTTGGTTTATAACTCTGATTATGATACTGGTTTTAATGATTTCCTTGTGTTGCATGTGCTTCTCAATCAGACGGCTAAGGTGCTGATCGAGACATTGGCTAGGCTCACAGTGGATTGACTTTGGGGGTGTACGAGTCCCCTGAACTGTGAGTGGGCTGTCCTCAACGGAGATCCGTTGAGGAACTATTTTATTATTGTCTTATTAAATTGTTTAATTAAATAGTTTTAAATAAATTGTTTTGGGTGCATTAGCGATCTTTGAAAATGGTTTTGAACTATCGGTAAGCATACGGGGACTCGTGGACTGGACGCAGTCCAGGGAGTACGTATGGCTGATTTGGTGGTTTACTAGCTAGTAGTTAGACTTGATTGGCGAACCATGAGTTGAGTTTGGATCCACATGGTTCGTCGCTCCAGGCCCGACACGCCATATTTATATACCGGTTCGGCATGTGCATGGGGGAGCTAAACTGGGTGTGCTGCGGCCACCACGTAGTGCCGGACCCAGGCCAACGTCAGGGGAACGGGCTTATTGTTGGGAAAGTAAGAAAATGACATTTTTACTGATTATTTGATGAGGATGATGATAATGAAAATGCCCCTGACGGTTTCGAAGGTTGACTCGGGCCAAGGTCACTCTGGATAGGCTTTGTTGGCAGCCCATTTGTTTATGAAAATGATAAATGATTTCTTGTACATGTTTTATTGTTAACCATGTTTTTATAACTTGGTTTTCTTATCTGTTTTGGTTGTGAGTGCACCCCACCCTCTTCTGGTTCTCTTTTGAGGGTGGCTCACTCACTGGGTACATTCGTGTACTCACCCCTCAAATACTTGTTGTTTTCAGGGTAGTTAGGACTCACGCATTCTTGGACGGTCGAGTCGGTGGCGTAGGCTGTTACCACTGCTATTAGAGGTATTTCTCACTACATAACGGGTCCCACTGGCATTGTCTCTGTTCATTGTCATTCCTCGTGCCTTGTTTCTTGATTACTAACTCACTATTTGGATTTGACTTAGTTTTTGATTTATCAGAATACTTTTATTATTTCGGTTTTTGCCGGTTCCGCTTTTACTCTGATTTATAAACTTGAGAATTTGAAATTTTATTATATGTTCCCGTTTTTATTGTTTTTGATTTGGTATCGACGCTTCGCGATACCTTGGATACGTGTGACGCGCGGCACGTAGTTCAAGGAGACGCGGCGGTTGTTCACGCTCGACTTCCGGGTCGGGGCGTGACAATAATATAAATCCAAATAAATCTAAATTTACCTCAAAATGTTGCGGTGAGAAGTGAAAGCTCTCCACTTTTGGTTATGTCATCCTAAGGTGCTGCTAAATTAAATGGAAGGATCTTATCAACGTCCATTTGGAAATTTTAGGAAACAGGACGGAGTCCATGTGAAACCAATTCAGAGAAATGTTAGGGAAGAAGAAACCTATCCAAATAAAAATGAATACGAAAGAAAACAGAACTGGAATGTCAATAGTTTACCCATGAAATAGTCAAATGATGTAACCAGACACTCGAAAACAGAACTGGAATGTCAATAGTTTACCCATGAATCAACCATTATTGAAGATACATTTATAGCACCAGTCCTTTGGAATTCCAGCAGAGGAGTTGAACCGGTAAATCCTAATATCCACACACAATTAATATGTAATTAAAACTCACTTAATCATAAATATAAAAATAGTAAATTACAAAAAAGGGCAGCAGGAAAAGTAAGGGAGGAAATTCATCGAGGGGTTTTTTAGTCACCCGAAAAGTAAGAAAAGACAAAAAAAAAGCCAAAAGGAGTCACCGCATTAATCCTCAATTTGGCCTTTAAGTAATTTCCATAGCCACTAAAAATAATATATAGTATATATTTTGAAAAATTAAATTTAATAAAAGAGCATGACACCTATAGTGATTTGGAGAACTTAATATTTAATGAATTACCATTTCCAAAATGTACATTGTTATATATATATATATATATAATATATGATACAACTTATATTTCTTCTTTCTTTCTCTTTGTTAGTTTCAGTTTTATGAGTTCTCTAGTATTATATATAAAAAGAAATCTGTTGTGTTTTTTAGTGGATCTTGTCATTGGCAAAAAATGGTTCCTTTTTCCCCTTCATTTTTAATTTCTGGTTTTAATTTAATCAAACCCAAATGCTTATTTTCTGTATTTCTGGTTTTAATTTAATCAAACCCAAATGCTTATTTTCTGTGGTTCTCAATCTGACTTAACTAATGTCTTAATTTTGCTCAAGTTAAAGGAATTAGTTGTATATGAATGTCAAAAAAAAAAGGAATGAGTTGTATGAAGTTTTGATTGAAAATTTGATTGTTTTTGCCTACTGCTTGATTGAATCCCCTTTTATTTTCATTAAATCAAAGCTGCTCGTCCAGTCTATAGAAATTTGTGGAACATTGGAGTTTTTAGAGTCTTGTCGAGCTTTTTCGAGCAGCTCGTATAGGCTCGAGCTCGAGCCTATTTTTTAGGCTCGGTAGAACTCGAGCCGAGCTCGAGCCCAAGTATTTAAGTCGAGTTTGAGCTTGAGTATCTCACAACTCGGCTCGATTACACCCCTCTCAGCTATCATCGCCGTTCTCATCTCATCCAAGCCGACGGCTCTTTTGGTCAAATTATTGAAATCTGCAGATCCTCTCTACGTTCTCTGTCACCACCCTTAAAGCTGGTTTTGTAAGTTCACTGTCGGTTTCATAGATTTTTCCCTACTACCTCAAATCATTCTCTCTCACAACGGAGATAAATGTACCATTTTTTTTTTCACTGGGTTTGGGTTGTAGATTGGGATTGTTTCCATTTTTGCTTCTGATTGAAGGTCAAGAGGTTTGCTTCTCAGTGTGAAATATTGTTTGAATTCAGTATTCCTCCACATTTACCAGGCAATTTTCGTTGTTCGCTTCAAATTTCTCTACCTCATAAAATACTCTGCTTTGAAGTTAAAGTGCTTAACTTTTTATTATTTTGTGCTTCTTGGAAACAAAGAAGCAATTGAGAAAGAACGTGCAAGATTTTTCTTTTCTTCTTCAATTTCTGATATATATGAGGTAAAGCATCATGGTGGTAAGGTATTAACTATTTTATGTCATTTATTCATGTTTTATCTCATTATCTGTATAAATTTAACCCAATCTTTGAAAATTGCTTCATCGAACTCCAAGGGTTTCACACTAATATTATTTTAATGATATTTTATTGCAGCAATTTTCCACAACAAGCTCTTGAGAATTTGATTCCAAAGGGATTACATTTCTTTTGTGTTGTGTGATTTCCAATCCCATATCTCAAGGTAAGTAGTCATGGGAATTAGGATGGGTTGGAGCAAAAAGTAACACAAGCACATATAATATATCGAATTATTAAGATTTGGGTGTTCTTTGGGATTTAGTTGCATTCAACATATCATGACTCTGTTATTGCTTCTTTGAATAAATTTTGGCATTCTTAATTTGCCTTAATGATTGTTCTATGCTAACTCACTGATATTGTCAATTGGCAAGCATATTCTCTCAGCTTGGGGAGCAGCATGATGCAATTTTGCAAAAGTTAGACCAATCAACAATATCAGATTTACAAAAAGCATACAGAGGAGTAGGACATGATCTTTTAAGCCTTCTCTTTTTTATTTAGATGAATGCTACTGCCTTGAGAAAGATTCTGAAGAGGTTTGATAAGTGCATACGCTGTAGATTCATCAATTATAAGTTTTGGCCTTCTCTTTTTTTTTGGCCTTTTTCTTTTATATTGATTGTTGCATGTCATCTTTTCATTTGAAAGTGGCTATTTTACTTCTTGGTTGATACTCAGCCATGCAATTTTCTCTGTTGTGATTTCAGTTTCCTCTATGTTCTAGCTGTTGTGGTGAATTTTCATTCATGTTGATACTTTTGAATCATCTCAATTTCATCATCGTCAATTCTGTCTGAAAAAGTTATTTAGTATGTAATTTCTTCTATTTTCTGCCACTTTGAACTCCAGAAATTCAATGAAGTCTGCAGTGACTTAAGAAAGTTGAGAGTCAGTGGTCTGATGTCATTAAATTAGGGAGAGCCTGATCTGATCTCATATAGACGGCCAAGCAAACCTTTGACAATACAAGGCCTTTGTCTTGAGTTCAAACTTCTGCAGTTTGAAGTTAACACTATAGTTTCAACTTATTAAAAGGAAACAAAGAAAAAGAGGGCTATGTGTATGTAGTGAAAGATGTGAGGTTTACTAAGTTCTAGCTTTAATAAATTTTTTTCCTTTTGAGATCATACAAATTTACAAAGCTTCTCAAGTTTTCAGGAGAGAAATGGGCAACTATATTGAGTGACTGAACAGATGTACATAAAGCTAGGTAATTGTATCAGTGGATGACAAAACAGTGTCAATATATATTTTGTTCCAGATGTAGTTGAGATAGGCTTTTCATCCTGCAAATAAATCAGCTTTTCGGGGTGCATATGATGCCCCTAATCCCCTTTTGAATAGAATTTCTGATGATCATGATTTGAGCTTGTAACTATTCCTTAATGTTTGATGACTTCAAATGCCATTTTAATGTTCATTTATTTTCGTTCATTTCAGTTTTGACGTTAGATGTCTTTGTTGGTGAAAAATGGATGTTTTATGATTTTAAATGCCAAACTTAGTATATAAAAGGTCGATATTTTATGCAAACATATCTAATAGATTTGTAAATTTTGTTACGGTTATTTGCACCATCCAGGAATGTCATAGGGTGGTTTGCTGAGATTTAGTGCTGCCAAGTTAGCGTTTAAATTGTTTTGATTTTGGATGAGTTGGTGCCTAAGTCTTTTCCTCTGATGGCTCTGTTTTTGTAGGGTACTGTTCTCATCTTCTATCTGGTGCGCCACTTTTTTCACTAAGGTGGTTCAGAGGTATTGGATGCATTAGGTTATTTACAATTATTGTTGTAGATTATATATTTTCATCACGATAATTGCCTGTATATCTTTTTAGAAATCCTCTCTGCCTCTGTTGCCATTGCCCCTACTCCATCACACAACAGATTATCCACTCAAACTCAGAGCCCGCTGCATAGCGCGGGGTCAGTTACTAGTATAATCTAAAACTAAACCCATACCTGAATTAACTCAACCCGAAATTGATACAATCATACAAACACGAATTGAATGTCGCACTACATGTAGTCGGAACCGGACCTGACATGACTCAAACCCAACCTGACCGTCATCCGTCACCTTTACCTATAACTTTGAACTTCGAATAAAATGCAGTGCTGCATCTCTCCCTGATGTTAAGGGTACACGATAAATGTTGTAGGAAGAAGGGGAAAAAACAGCAGGGTGAAAAGGGGAAAAAAAATTCATTCAGAAAGTAATCAGTGAGTTAAAGATTCCTAACTTCCCTTTCCCTCACTTTTTTAACTTTTTATCTTTTCTTATTCATGCTTATTGATTCATTCCCCACTTTTCCTTTCAAAGTTTCTATTATATCCAAACTATAATGAGCAATTTTTCATGCCCAGATCGATTTTTCACTGAACTTGTCTAATTTGTATCTTGTTACTTCTTGCTTTGGGAGTTCAGTAATTCCAGTGAAGTATGTTAATTTGGTGGTGCTTAGCCTAGCTAGCCAGAACTTATATAGGCAAGGTTGATATTTGATGGCATATTTCTGTTTTTGTTGATTTATAAGTTCTTAAATTGGTATAATTGATAAAACATGAATGAACATGTTATAGGCTAATATAAGTCCTTCTATTGAATCGGATAGCGTTGTTTTATATTCCTGGAAACTTAGCAAATTGTGACAGAAGAAGCATAATGCCTTCATTTTTGTTATTAGTGTTCGTCCAATTGTCTCTAAGTAACTTACCTAGTGTCGCTTTTCTCAATTATGCTATGGTATCTTGTTTGTTCAGTCATGAAGATGCAAGCTATGATAAAAGAGTTCAAAGAAGCTGTCCATTTTGTTTTTTCTGTTGAATTTTGGAGAATGGCAGTCTTTTGGACCTTCTCGCTCTTGGCCTCATACTTACAATTATATAGCAAGGGTCTGTTTTCTCGTAAAGCTCAAGCATACCCACGATGTCATCCTCCAATCTCGGAGTCTATGAGGCCTGTCTGCGTCATAACTGGCGTGAGTTATCTTTATCTTGATCCTATATTCTCACCTCGGCCTGGATTATTAGTTTATAGTATTAGTAGCTTTTGGTTTTGTTGTGTCTTTGCCGCAGGCTACATCAGGATTGGGAGCTGCGGCTGCACATGCTCTTTCACGGGAAGGTTTCTACGTTGTTCTTGGTATTTTGCCCACCACAACTATCTAATTACTAACATTTCTGTTGTAATTGGGTGCATCTTGTTATAATCATTTCCTGTATTCTGGGATTTGCTTGTTGTCTTTGCTGATTAACTTTTTACTGACTGCTCTGTTCTTTCTGTGTTTGCAATGGGTTATAACTTGACTGACATTTATGTTTGTTTCTGCAGTTGGACGATCATCCCACTTGTTGTTAGAGGTACATGTTTATTCGTTGTAAGTTTATTGTCTTTTGTGGCTTCTCACGTTATTACTACTCTTTCGACATTTTTTAACTGTGGTTGTTTGTAGATTATGACAGACATAAAATCCAAAAATAAGGATGCTCGTGTAAGAGCTTTTCAGGTTGACCTGTCATCATTCCAATCAATTTTGGAGTTCAAAGGCTTACTTCAGCAGTGGCTTTTGGATTGCAAAATGCATTCTTCTATCCAGCTCTTGATTAATAATGCTGGGATACTGGCAACATCATCACGATTAACACCTGAAGGCTATGATCAGTAATTACCCGCTCTATCTTTGGTACTATAGCATTCTTTTCCAGATAGGCTATGTGTATACTTATCTGCCAAGTTGCAAAAGGTTTTTTTTTGGCCAGATGCAAAAGGTTCAATATGCCTCATTTCTTTGAGTAAAATAGACTTAACCTAAAACCTAGTACTACTTTCTATTGCCGACTAACATTCATAAACTGTTGATTTTGTACTGTTATTTAATATACCATGCCGATTTTCTCTTGTGGAAAGAAAATCTGCTAAAATATGCGATTGACTTCAGCAATCTGTCTCCTGTCCTCTGCTTCTCTGTGCTTCCCTACTATGTCCCTTTTTGTCCTCACATACAAAACATTGATTACTTCTTTACAAGTTTATGTATGTTTCTCAGGATGATGGGTACAAATTACATAGGGGCATTTTGTCTAAGTAAATCTCTACTTCCTCTTCTTAAAAGAAGCCCCATTCCTTCTCGGATAGTAAATGTGACATCCTTTACCCATCGTACTGGTGAGTTTATTTCTAGATCTTTTGTATGAAAGATTATTTTGGCATACGTCTCAAAAATAGGAAAAGGAAGAAACCTGAGCACACCTTCCCCGAAATCTTTGTTATGAATACGTATGCATAGCCTACTTGTTTGATGTTATTTTTCGGTATATGACCGACACATGATGTTATTGCAGTGGTAAGAAATTGATATATTTCCCCTTGAAGGTGGCCCTTATTTCAGGGGGGAAAATAGTTACTGCCACTATGAATAATACAATATGCACCTTTAGCAGCCATTTTTGTTAAGAGTGGAGGATTTGCATTTTACCATTCATATTTAGTTATATTTGGAAGATCGTGATTGCATTTTTCCTATGAAATCTTAATGGATGTATTCCATAGATAACTGCATTACTGCACTCGGATTTAGTTTTTGATGTACAGGTTGACAAGGAATCTGTTTCTGGGTCACGTTTCTTGATATCAGAACGGTATCCATTTGCTCATATCTATGAATATTCTAAATGTAAGTTGGGCATCATAGAATATTATTGCAATGCCTTTCATCTCCATTCTTAACAATGACATGTCATGTTCTTTCAACAGTATACCTGCTTCTCTTCACATATGAGCTCCACCGACAACTTGGCTTGATGGACAAATGTTCTCATGTCTCTGTAACGTATGTGTTTAATTCTTTGTGAAGCTTTTTATCTAGAACAAGCATTTGAAACTTTCCATTTGTTTTTGATGGAGTCAAGGTCTTTTGGTTATGTGACAACATTTAAAATAGGTGTCATCCTAGAAAAGGATTTATATTAGTATGCTTCTACTTCACTTAATCTTATGTAATTAATCTGGTTTGCTTTGCTTTTGAAGTGCTGCTGATCCTGGAGTAGTAAAAACCAATATCATGAGGGAAGTGCCTACTTGTCTTTCACATTTGGCGATTAATACTTTCAAGCTTTTGGGCCTTCTGCAGTCACCTATGGATGGTGTCAACTCTATTCTTGATGCAGCCCTTGCCCCACCGGTAAGTTTTACTACAAAATAACAGATTACTGGTCACTAATGGATAGATTACTTATATATTACGAACCCCATGCTGAAGTTTGCAACAATGAACCTTCATTCTTGTTTGGTAAAAGTAAAATGCTTTTTGTTGAAGAAAAAGAAACAAATAAAAGAAGGTGATTTAAATGAATAGGTTGAGTTTGAACTCATGAGCTCTTTTGTTTATTTCAGGAAGCATCTGGCCTATTATTTTTTGGTGGAAAAGGTAGGGTTGTCAACTCTTCACTGCTTTCACAAAACACCAAACTTGCAAATGAGCTATGGGCTACATCTTGTAATCTCTTTAACGAATGTAGCCTTACTTCGAACAAAAGGTTATAGATCAAAAAGTTAGTGTAACTTTCCCTTACCTTCATCCAAGCCATAGAGCCGACAGGTCGTTGCTCTGGAAAGGATTTGGGAGAAGTTGGTAGGCATAAATAGCTAAATTACTGCTGTGTAAATAGTTGTCATGTACAAAAGGGCCTAAATTGGTCTGTGATACAGAAAATTCTTTACAGGATTCTTCCTTTTTTCTTATTATAACTTCCACCAGTCATTGAACTTAAAACTTGACAATAATGTCTGGTAGTCATAGAAGGGGAGATTGTGTCCATGAAGTTCAATTTTGCCCTTGTCCAATTCTTCTTTGCGATTCAAATTCAACCCCAAGAATATGGCATTACAAAAGGGCTATGGAATTGGATGGGTGATGGTCGTTTAAACTTGGGACTTCGCTAGCCGAAAACAGAGATTTTCAACTGTCTAAAGCTTTCAAATAAATTCATGAACAATAGGGCTGCTGTCCGGCGGCTACCTAATTAACCACTTAAAGCCTTACCATAGCCTTCATTCAAAAGGAGAAACGTATTCTGCAATTCAAAATCAATAAATTTGATTCAACTCGTTCGACAGTTGTTCTCCTTATAAGCAATGTATATGGATCTGTAGTTTAAACTAAAAAATCAATAAAACAATTCTAACAAAACATTGGGAATTTTATTTTATTTTTTTATTTTATTTTTTTTTGTGGTGAAAAAGGGGAATTTCGACACATTATTTGAATTCGAACCCGATAGTAACCAGCAAGCAATAGTTATAGGTCCTCACCCTTCAAAAAGAACCCTCTACACAAGATGAGTTATATTCACTTGCGAAATAATTATGAATAATGATAGATACAAAATTTTGACAAAGTTTATTATATTCGATCATGTAAATAAATCTAATCATTTTTATCATTTCCTAATTCAAGTTACATACATGACAAGCAATTGTCATTAACCCTTTATGGAAATATCACTTTAATCATATCCTTTTTTTTTTTGGTTGAACATATCCATATTCTTTATGGGTAATTATTTGATACATCGGCGGTGTAAATTTTGGACTCCACAAGCGGGTTGTGGAGTTGACACATGTCCATTTTTTTAATTAATTAAGTTTTAAATATTTCAATTTAGTCCCTAGAGGACACATGTCACCCTTCAGGACTCGCTTGTGTAGTCTGCTAAACTCCACCGCCGGTGTATTGTATAATTTGCCATTCTTTATTAGATTAAAACCATGCACCCATGTTCTTTACTCACTAATGAATATCCATGCGTTTCTTACTGAGAGAGTCCGAATTCAAATTCCCTTGTTCTTTATCCGAATCGAAATATTTAAAGGTAAATTGATCTGAAAGGTTAAGTGAAAGATCCGTATACTTAATAAAAACTGGAAAAAAATGTATATCCACATTCATTAAAAACATTAATCAAACCCAATATCCATATTCATGCACACATATATAACTTTTTATTTTCTCACTTTGCAAACCACCAAAAAGGCACAACTAGCTCTTGAGCTTTTCAATCACACAATTATTCAAGCTCCCATGCAACGGTCCATAACATTTCAAAAAGGTCAAAAGAACAGGGACCCAAATTTGAATACAAAAAGAGGGGAGTTGGGACAGTGCCAATTCGAAAGCTGTAGCACACCTTCAAAAGATTGTTATCTCTATCGTCAAAGCAAATGAAAAGGCCAGCTGGGTGAGGCTTTTGTTACGTAGCCTTGACCTCCATATATAATTTTCTTTTTTTCATGCTGGTTTATAATTATTTATATATATATATTGAAAAAATAAGATGATGTTGAAGTCATTTTTTTATAAAGGTTGACAGCTAGATTTATTAATATCTATAATTATTATTAGTACTCTTTCTTTTGGGATGTTGATCATATATATGCATATTTTGTCAAGGATAAAATGGCTTTTTCTTGGGTCTTTAAGGGGTCCATATGGAATATTTTCAACGGTTGCATTCTTTTTCTAAGCATGCATGGATAAGGATTTTTTTCCCCTTCTTCTCAATGCTAGACTTCTCAATTTGACCACTTTGTTTTGTTGTAACAAATTTTATGCATTGGCTTTCAGTTATTCTTCCTTTTGTTTCCCTTTTTTTTCTACTTAATTAAGGCGCGGTAATTAGGGATAGCTGGGAGACTATTTAAAATGTGCATTGTGTCAATCTTTTAAATTCGATGGCTTACGGAGTTCAAAGCTCAATAGTAAATTAATTAATAACGTATATGGCAAATTATACAATACATCGTCAGTGGAGTTTAGCAAACTACATAAGCGGGTCCTGAAGAGTGATATGTGTCCTCTAGAGACTAGATTGAAATATTTAAAACTTAATTAATTAAAAAAAAATGGACATGTGTCAACTCCACAACCCGCTTGTGGAGTCCAAAATTTACACCGCCAGTGTATCAAATAATTACCCAACGTATATTATAAGAAATAATAAGAATTGAACAAAAAAAAAGAAACAATAAGAGGAAGAAGGGAAAATAAATAAATAAATAATCAATTTAACCAAAGCGATTCATGGATTCAAGAACAAATTAGGAGGGGTATTCCGATCATTTCAGGCTTGGTTTTTTTATTATTTAAGTTGATAATCAAGGGCATTTTGGGAACTTTAGAAAAAAATACTATTGGTGAGTCCCATTCTTCACCAACTAACACTTTTTTTGTTGGATTATTTATCTAATGACCCTTATACTTTTATGCATTATGCTATTTAATTCTTTACAAATTCTAGCTTGGTCGATTTAACACTTCGACTTAAATTTTTTTATTTTTTTGTTCTATTTATCCGATTAAGGTGATTCAAATGTCTATTAAAAGGTAATTTCATGATCTACAACTTTCATGGAAGACTCAAAAGCCAATCTTTATGTTTCAATTCTAAAAAATGCTTCCAAAATTTTATGGTTTTGATTGACAGTCTACTTAATATCGTATAATTTTCGATCCACATGTCTGATTGAAATTACTCAAATATCGGTTAAAAGGTTATTTCATGATCTACGACTTTCATGAAGAACTCGAAAGCTGAATAAAAAATGACCCTTATACTTTTCTACCTTATGCTATTTAATCCTTTACAAATTCTAGCTTGATCGATTCAACACTTCAGTTTTCATTTTCTTTTCCTTTTTTATTTGTCTAATTTAGGTGATTCAGGTGTCTATTAAAAGGTAATTTCATGATTTACAACTTTCATGTAGGGCTCAAAAGTAAATTTTTATGTTTTAGTTCTAAAAAAATACTTCCGAAATTTGGTGGTTTCGATTGACTGTCTATTTAATATCTTATAATTTTCGATTCACATGTCCGATTAAAGTTATTTAAGTTTCGGTTAAAAGGTTATTGTATGATCTATAACTTTCATGAAGGGCTCGAAAGCTAAATTTAATCTACGAGTTTCATGAAGGGTTCAAAAGAGAATTTTTATGTTTCAAGATCTCCATCAACAAATATTTTATTATTCGGATTATGAATCAAATGACTCATACTTTTCTACTTTATACTACTTAGTCCTTTACTAATTCTATCTTAATCAATTTAACGCTTAAGCTTTATTTTTTTTCTATGTTCCATTTGTCCAATTAAGGTAATTCAGGTGTCTATTAAAAGATAATGTCAACTTTCATTAAGGATTCAAAAGCTAATTTTTATGTTTCAATTCTAAAAAATGCTTCCGAAATTTTGTAATTTCGATTGACGGTCTATTTAATATCATATAGTTTTTTTATCCAAATGTATGATTTCACCCAACTTTTATTCATGATCAATAATGTTGATATATTACAAGAATCATTATAAAAAGAAATTTTTATTTGAATATATTTGTTGCACATCTTACCTGCATATGCAGTATAATAACTGATACTATCTATTTGCAATTTTCACATCTGAAACATTGGCATGACATTATAAAATAAATCATTATGCAACGTAAAGCGCGCGGAAAAATCTAGTATATATAATGCACCTAAGTTATTGACTCAACTGTTATATGCATGCTCTCTGAGAGATTGAGACGTTATAGTTTCAAATTCAAATCCCATTATATATGTGTCTCATGTAACATTATGTTGTTTTGTTTGTTAGAATTTGCTCACAATATCAGAGTTTTTTCTTTTCTTTTTTTGTATTGAGAGTAGTTTATGTTAGTCTTTATTTGTATTTTATTATTTTTAATTGGATGTTTAGCATATAAAGAATCATCTGATTATTTTATCCTTAGTAGCCATTTAATTAATAATATATAATTCAATAGATTTGAGTACAATATAACATTTTAGATTATTTACTCTCCTCACTTGAATATCAAATGAAAATGATTATAGTACAAATTAATAAGTTATTTCATTTGCATTCTAGCAAAATTGATGCCGTAAGAATAAGATTTTTATATATAGAGACTCCTCACCCAACTCCTAAGGTCAGCTAATTTATCTCAACAATATTATTAAATGAAAAAAAAAGAAAAAAGAAAAAGAATGCAACTTGCCTATAAATAGCAATTCTAAGATTGACAATATAGATGCTGAAGACAAATTAATCAACTTAAACATATTAGTGCTAAAATGGGTGCCAGAAAGTCATGATTAACTACAATTAGTCATGAAGTTTCTTATAAAATAAGGGTAATTATTTGATACACCGGCGGTGTAAATTTTGGACTCCACAAGCGGGTTATGGAGTTGATACATGTCCATTTTTTGAATTAATTAAGTTTTAAATATTTCAATCTAGTCCTTAGAGGACACATGTCATCCTTAAAAACCTGCTTGTGTAGTCTGCTAAACTCCACCGCCGATGTATTGTATAATTTGCCATAAAATAAAGGTTTGTACGGTAAAAAAAAGGTTTGTAAAATGTAAAAACTGAAAATATAATAATGTATATATATACACACACACATAGAAGGGTCTCCATCTTATCCCAACAAGGCCTATCTCCCAAATTAAACTAGGTCAAAAAGAGATCAAATTATCAAAATGCAAAAAAGGCCATAAGAAGGGGGAAGATACTAATTATACTAAGGATGAAAGCAACTGCAAATATCAATCCACGTGTTCATGAATCGAAATAATAAGAAATAATTACTTTTCTTGAAATAGACATCTTCTTATGATCCATATATACTACAAATTTAACAAAATCTAATCAAGATTTTAATCCAAACCGTACGTACGTGCTTTATCTTTAGAACCTGAATTTTTATTTTTTAATTTAATTTGTCCAGTAATAATCGGAGAATTAACAATATATACGTGTTGATGCATCGAAATTTTTTAAGTAAATTTGGGTTATTAATTTGTCATCGCTATTGATATATAAAACAAAAATGAATTTCTATATGATTAATTAGTTTTAAGATTACATTCCTTTGGATAGTGACAATGCTAATTTTCCTCTTATTGTTGACTTTGTTTAGTGGGGAAGAAAGATTGGGAATGTGAAGGAAAAGGAAATGACCGGCTCTTCTTTACTTGGATTTAGTCAAAGCTTGTTAGGAGATCACTATATTTTGTCATTCGGCAATCGGCATCAATGTTAGGATTAATTTTTTAGAGTATATTTCCAATACTACCAAAAAAATTGTTAGGATCTTCTATATATTCTTATCAATTTCTAAATGGTTGGAATGGAATATTTCATCCTTTCGTCTTTTCATGATTATATATGTGAAGAAAATTTGAAAGAAAACGCAATATCTCAACATGTTTTCACATATTGTTAGTGTGTGCGAGTATGTGTGCAAAGTTCTGAGGGGATTCTCAAAACTTATCTTTTGAGAAGGGTAGTCTTTTCTTCTTCTTTTTTTCCTCACTCATCCCTCCCTCCCTCCCGTTTCTCTCTCTAGGGTTCCAAAATTTGGAACCGAAAATGAAAAAATTAAATGAAAAAAACAAAATAAAAAAGTCAAAACGCAGCATTTGCCCAAAAAAATTTACTGAGCTGTCGGCAACCCAAATAGCCCGCGTGGCGTGGGCTTTGGCCGACGTGTGGGCTGGGCCACGCGTAATATAAATAGTTTTGAGAACCTAAGTAGTAATTAGGAGAGTAAACTGAACAAAAGGGTAAATATGAAAAGTACTATTATTCATTTTTTAACTAATTTTTGCTTAGTTATAATCTTCTTCTTTTTTTTTTTTTAGTAAAGTTGTAATCTTTTTCTCTTTAATAAATTTTTTATTCTTCAAAAAAAATTCTTAATTACCTCTTTTAATATCCGCGTATTCAGTTGAGGGTAAATTAAAAATTTAATCACTTAACTTTATGTGAATTTTTATTTTGGTCATCTAATAATGAAAGAAAACGATGTGATTACGTTTGTAAAATTGAATATTTTGGTTACCCAACCGTTAATCCGTTTACGTGGCACATTCATATTATCTATTATATTACGTAGAATTATCCCCTAAGATATCATCCGACATGATGACATAACATGAAAATGTCATCAAACATGCCACGTGGCATAGCCAAATCATCATATTATGTGATTGAATGACCAAAATATTTAATATCACAAATATAAGTGACCAAAACGTTATTTTTTATAGTTATGTGATCAAAAGTTAAGTGACCATTAATTTAATTTATCGAAGGCTAATTTAAAATAATTCATAACAAATTTTGTCTTTAATTTTCTAAGGATACCGATAATGGATAATTTAAGACAAATATTAATTGAAGAGAAATGGGATAAATAATTTGGAGAAATTATCAGATGGACCAGTTCCACCGCGTCATCTATGGTGCCAGCCAATAAAATTGTGACAACTCGCAATTATTCCTAAAATGTATGCACAAATTTAGTACCGGGTTTAGCCTCAAGTTTCACTAGATGGGATTTACAGGGTAAGTACCTAAATTTAGTACATTAATTTGGTAGGGTTTTAGTAACTGTAGGGAAAAAATATGAATTGTCACCATTTTATTGGTCAGGACTAGGGGTGTAAGTGATACAACACTATTCACAAGCTACTCGAGCTCAACTTGAAGAAATTCGAATTCGACTCGGTCAATGTCGAGCCGAGCTCGAGCTCAAGTAGCTCGAGTATCGAATCGAGCCGAACTCAAGCTCAAGTAGCTCTAGTATCGAATCGAGCCGAGCTCGAGCTCAATGATGATTGATTCGATACTCGTCGAGCTACTCGATACAAATATATATACATAATATTATATATTTAATTAAAAAATTACCTTTATATACCTGTCGTGCTCGAGTGCTCGAACTCGAGCTCGAGCTCGAATTTTAGCTAACAATGATTTTTTTTTTGAAATTTTTAATTAAGTATCGAACTTGTCGAGCCGAACTCGAGTAGCTCGATATTCGATTCGAGTCGAACTCGAGCTCGATAATCAAAACTCAATCGAGCTCGAGTCGAGTATCGAGCTTGGTTTTTTGTGTCGAGCTCGAACTTGAATAGTGAGAATCAGCTCGACTCGATTACACCCCTAATCGGGTCAATAGATGACGTGGTGGAACCGATCCATGTAGTAATCACTCGATCATTAATTTAGGCTACCAATTAAGGTGCTCATTAATACAATGAGGTTTTTTTTTTATCATTCTTTTGGAATTTGTTATGGATTTTCATTTTCACATAAGTCAAGTTACTATGATTGGCTAAATGCTAAAGTTGGGGCCAAACATTTGCCGCTTTGCTCAATTTGGGACCAAATATTTCAATTTGAATAAAAAAGGGCTAAATATTTTCAAACCTGCTCAATGTTGAGCTTCTTTTTACGGTGTTACAGTTTTACAATACACGTGCTGTTAAACGCGATTTAAAATTACACATGGAATTTTTCAGGATACACATGGATTTTTCAAGGAATATGGCATGGAATTTAATATATTTTAAATTTTAAAAATAAAAATAAAAATAATTTATTTTTTCTTCTTCTAGGGTTTTTGTTCTGAAAGACAAAAGCTGTAGCAAGGTTTCTTCTTCAAATCGAAAATGGTGAAAAGACGCCAAGGAGAGGGCATCAGGCTCTACGTTCGTGGAATTATTCTTGGATACAAGAGATCGAAGTCGAACAATTGTCCAGGTTGTTTCTGCAGTCCTTGATTATCTCTATGAAGTGAGATTGTCGCCTTCTCTTTACCATGCCATGTTCAACAAACCTTATGAGAGACAGCAAAGCTGGACTAAAGCGGCAATCTGAAGCCTAGAAAGCAATTCCTTTTGATGGCTATATATATGTAATATGATGCAGTCGCTTATTATGATGATGGGCCAACCAAAAATAAAGGCAAAGTAGCTTCACCAATTACACCAGTCTTGACGAGAAGACCACAATCCCGTAAGTTCAGATCCAATTTCCCTGATGATGCATAAAAACCACTATACATCTTGAGTTTTCCCTCATTTTTCCTTTAGACATAAATCAGCCAATTCAATCGCTTCCTTCAAATTTCACTTCCACAGCCTGCAACTCCACCATCTCCAACAACCATGGCATCACCACATCATCTTCCCCGTCACCCTTCAATTCGAACGAACCCGACCCTTTTACCAAAATTTCCCCTTGAAATCAAACAAAATCCTTGTAAATGCCAAACCCAAAATCGATTTGAACCCTAGCTGCTCGAGTTTTTGGGTTTTTATTTTTTAGAAACAGAAATGTTAAGGAAGAAAACATTTGGGGAAAACTTTGACCATTTTTACTCTAGGGCTAAAAAGGTAAAACTACAAAAGGATTTTATTTATTTTTAATTTCAGAAATTAATTTAAAAAATAAACCAGTTAAATTAAAAATCCACATGGAAAGGTTTAATGCGCGTGTATGGCACAGTCTGAGACTCTGAGTACCATTTAAAAAGGGTGTTACTCAATACCGCCCCGCCAAAAGACATATTTACCCTTACTTCATTTTCTTTCAAAACTTAAACTCTCTAATTCTCTCAACTCATTTTTTCCCAAACAAATTCTCTCAACCTTAATCAATCAAAACAACATCAAAAATCAACCCAACAACATCTAAAATCATGGAGGGGCAGCATCGTGGGATGGGCAAAAGTTTTCTCCAATTTCCGGTATGTTCTTTTTTGAAAAAACACAAAAAATCGTGAATTTGAGAAAAATATTCGGGTTTGGGCAAATATCACGGCGGGTCGCGACTGGACTGCGACCTACCGTGGGGTGGGTCGTCACCGGATCGCGACCCACCGACGGTTGGGTCGGTCGCGACCCAGATCGCGACTGACCATCGGCACGGGTCGCGACCGACCCAGCCGTCGGCGGGAC
>AWUE01022232.1:0-19914 GCA_001974825.2 Corchorus olitorius
ATTCACTAAACCTAATGCTGTTGAACCTTGAATTCTTTGTGCGTTTGCCATAGGGTTAGGACCTCAATTAGGCTAGTTAATAGCGTTCGCTTTAATTAGTATTGTGGTGAATTCATGGGATTGATTAGCGTTCGTTGTCAATCTACGCCTTCTATTTTGATGAATTTTCTAACTTCTTTTCTTTCAATGATCAGATCAACCTAATTAGTCAAGCTCGGGATTGGAATTCTTCTCATAATTATCTTTCTTCTATTTAAATTACTTGCACTTATTTTAATTTAGTTCATAGTTTAATTTCAATTTATCAAAAACCCCCTGATTTATTTTTGTTGTTAGAAAGTAGCTAGTGAACAACTCCCTATGGTTCGACCTTGACTTACCCTGTCTATTGGATAGTTTAGTAATTAATTTTTGGTGGTAAACGACACCCATCAATAACATTTTTTTTATTTAAAGAAAATAAGTTCTGAATTCATTATATCTTTTTGTGCCTTAACATTAAATCATGTTTATATATATATATATATCTTTATCTTTATCTTTATTTTTATATTATATAACTCTAAACTTAAAAAACCTTGATTTGAAATATCAAAAATACCCATTTTAATTTTAAAATTTTCGTTTTATCATTTAAGCGTTAATATTTAATATAATACTTAAAAAAATTTACTAAAACTAAATTTTTAAACCTGGAGAGTAAATATCTAAAATACCTTTTTAATTTTAAAATTTTACTCTTGGCTTTAAAGGGTAAATCTTGAAAGATTTTTTTTTGAAAGGCAATTTTTTTGAAAGATTTATAACATTCAAATGAAAAAAATTAAATAATGCACCGATTGTAATGTATCATGAAACCAATGTCAAGTTTTAATAAATCTAATCCTATTAACCGATTGTATATATCTAAACCAACGTCTTAGTACTTTCAAATAATAAGATTCAACAATTAAACCGTGAACTGTACCTTTTAAAAACTCTACCCATGAATTTCTTTTTCGAGCTTAACTGCTGCATGAAGTCTGCCTTGAAATTATTAGAGAATTCGAAGACTGCTGGAATCGGAAAATCTTCACAATTGAAGGCCGCTTGAATGAGACTAATTTGTTTTGTTTTTTTAGTCTTCGGGATTTGATCTTGATTTTTTTTTCTTTCCTTTTGTTAATGCGTGTTTTACAGAATGAAAATTCCTAATTCCAAAGCACCATCACTAAATTCTTTTCGTGAAACTTACCATCGCCTAAAATATAGTGTAGCTACTACAGTTTTGATGACCATCCTGCTGGTTAGGACGAAAGGAGGAACATTTAAAACAAGATTTTAAGGAAAATTTCAACATGGAGCTCATCGACGACATGTGGATATTTATAGAGGTACTCTTAATTTTTTTTATTCTCTTAGCATTGGGTAGCTTCTGAAAAACATATACAGTCCGACCGATAAGGATTTAAGATTGGCACCAGAAAATTTGAACAAACTCATGAATTTTGCCTTGGGAATGATTGTTGGGGTATACCTTATGTTTAACTTGAATTTCATTATGATATAAGAGCCACACTGCTTAAAATGCTTGAGTTAAGACGATTAATAATTTTTTAGTTAGAATACGTCATAAAAAAGATACAAAATAATATTGTATAAATTTGCGCATCAATCGTTCATACTTCGACCAGACTCGTCCAAGAAGGGGTCTGCAGCTCGAAAATTTGATTGCTTCCTTAATATGATTTTAGGTACAATAACTATAATCAATGTTCTAATAACCATTGGAATTATTTTGGATGTTTTTTTCCTTTTGCTAATGCGTGTTTTACAAAATGAACATTCCTAATTCCAAAGCATTATCACTAGATTCTTTTCGTGAAACTTACCATCGCCTAAAATATAGCGTCGTTACTACTGTTTTGATGACCATCTTGACTGCTTGTTGGTTCGGGCGAAAGGGGGAACTTTTAAAACTAGATTTTAAGGAAAATTTCAACATGGAGCTCACTGACGACAACATGTGGATATTTATAGTGGTATTTGATCGCTGTCGTCAAACAATCATAAAATAAAAACCTAACAAACTCTCTCTAACAGGTAGATAGGGCAAGTCAGGGTCGATCTCACAGAGAAGAAACAATCTAAATTAACTGTAGCAAAACAACTAAGAAAGAAAACTGATTAAAAACAACAATTTATAAAGAAAGCAATAGTGTTGTCACGAAAGCAATTAAATATAAAACAATAAGATAAAGGCAATACTTCTCCACTTATCCCCATTTAAGCACAAATTAATTATAAACACCATGGATCATAGATCAAAATATATCAATTATTAAGCACCATAACCATGTCTTTGACAAGGAATCAGAATACTAGTTATTCTTCTTCATCCTAATCTATTATCAATTATAAATTAGATTAGTACTAATTATTCCTAATCAAATATCTTTTATCAATTACCAAATTAGCTACTAGTTATTCACCAATTTAAGCAATCAAATAAAACATTAAGATCAATAGATAAACCAAACTTAGGCTAATGATTACTAGTTATTCATCATAGCATAAGATTAATACAAAACCCAATTTAATACTTCAATTACTAGTTATTCATTAAATATATCAAATCATGCTACTAACAATTAGATTCAATTACTAGCTATTCACCGAATCTAATCTAGCAGAGATTCAATTAATTAACTAATTAGGCGTGCACTCTCAAACAATCAATTAACCAAAATCTAGACAACAAATCCAGGGTTAAGCATTAAAACTTGTTTATCAAAGAGATTAAATCATCAAATCAAATCCAGCCAATCATACATATATAGACAAGTCGACATATGCATAATAGATTATCATCAATTCATTAATCAGTTGATATAGAATTAAAGCACAAGATCTCATCATAGGTGTAAAATAATTAATTCATAACTCAAGGGTTCAAAGAGGAAAAGTATTAAAGGAACTACTCACTCATGATTGAAGCAATCATAAGAGACATACTTACAAACAAAGGAAGAAGATGTCGACAAGTGTGAATCACCCTAGAGATGTCGACACAACTAGAGAGAGAAATCTCCTCTTCAACTTACTTCAATTGTCAGTTATCTAAGTTCTTCAATTATGACAAATCCTAAGATAATCTTACGTATTTATAGGCAAACCTAAGACACATCCTACCCTTATGGCAATCAATACCAGCCCTTAGATGAGATAGACATCTAAATTCTAATCCTACTTCAACTAGGAATCACATCAACTTTGTTTCCAAATAATGAGCTTTGATTGGTTGAAGTAGATCATCATTAATTAGCATCTTCAATGGCCAATTCAATTAGAGTGCTCCACATCATCAATTACAGCTGCAAATCCCGTCCAAGCAAAGTCCAAGTCGGTTAAAGCATTCCTCATGTCGTTTGGATAGTTTGTCAAATCTGTCCAGAAATCTTCAAGGGCAAAATAGACATTCTTCCCAACAGAATTAGCTCTCGAGGTCAAAAGCAAAGTTGTAGATCTCGAAGTCAATTTTCCAACAGTATATCATATGCATTTTTATGAGCTTTGGACCAAAAGATATGATTTTTCTACCAAAACTGCACTTATGAATCCTTCTTTGACTAGGATTTGGAATTTCTCCATCATCAATTATTTACTGCATCATAATTGCTGATTGGGCTTGAAACTCTTCTTTTGGCTTTAAATTATGCGAATTGGGCCTAGAG
Organism: Corchorus olitorius; assembly: GCA_001974825.2. Taxonomy (NCBI): domain Eukaryota; kingdom Viridiplantae; phylum Streptophyta; class Magnoliopsida; order Malvales; family Malvaceae; genus Corchorus; species Corchorus olitorius. The sequence continues at coordinate 3,714 of AWUE01022232.1, forward strand.
AAATCAGATTTGGATCTCCAATGATTCGGGCTTCCTTTAGGGCTTAATGGGCTAAAAATGGCCAAAATCAGTAATTTCTCCAAATTGATCCAAAATTGCTCCAAATCTTTTTAATCTTAGATAATGGCTCCAAATGGTCCTGAAAATACAAATATGAGAAATATGAGGGTAAATGGATACTTATGACTACCAAAACAAGGCAAAATCATATAGAAAATATCAACTAAATTTGGTCTTATCATATTTCCCACACACTTCAACTTTTGTTAGTCCTTAACAAAAATCAATGTGCAACACATAGTTAGAAAAGGATTAGAAAAGCAGACTTTGAAAACAAAACAAAAAGATTCCACTATTGTAGGTGTACGGTGGCATTTAGCATATGACACAAGCCTTTTAATACCTAGATACGTCTACCTAGGAGGTGTGAAGTCACCTGAGGGTTTACTTAACTAGAACGATATCCACAAACATTTAAAACAAGATAGAAAAGAGAGAAATTTTCTTTTAAGACATATCATAGCATAGAATAAACTAGTCAAAAATCAATATGTTCAATTTCCATAATCTAGCATCTAGCTAGAAGTAGTCTTTCAAAGAAAACAATTCTCAAACAATTCTATGCAAAATCATCATTCAATTTCTAAAGCAGAGCAAGAATAAGTCTTCCATTCAACTTCATCATAGTCAAAGAAAAGTACTTAAGCAATATATACCAACACATTCATCCAAGGTTTTCAGAAACAATTTTTAAGTCATGCAAGATATATCACTCACATGTAGAATGTAGATTCAATGATCAAAGATGAAAGAAAAGGTAAAGAATAGAAATTTAGGTTCAAAAAGTAGTGTTTAGGTGTATAAGGCTTTAATAACCCAAATCTTGGCTCAAAACAAACACTTTTTTTTTCTTTTATTCGGCTTTCAACTTTTTGCTTCCAAGGAATTGTTCTTTTATTCAATTTTTTTTTCAACTCTTGACATTGCAAGGTTTATTTTCTCAATCAATTTTTTTCAAGGGGACAACTATTGGAAATTTTCAATGCCTCTTCTCCCTTAGAACAACTTTTTTATTCCTTGATGGAAGAAGCAAATTTACACAATTAAGCCTTTAAAACCGTGGGAACACTTCCCCCACACTTATTCTTCACTTATCAAGCCAAGAAAAGGATTTTCAATTTAACAAAGATGGCTAAAACAAGAGAAAAATAGGGTGTAAAAAGGTAGGTATTTATGATCAAAGGGAATTGGCTTCCAAAGGTAAATGGTGTGAGATCAAAGATTCTATGTGTACAAAAATATCAAGTATGAACAAAACAATTTACAATTGATGAATTATGCAAGCAATCTAAAGTAAGTAACAATCAATCAACTTTTAATTTTAAAATGAAAACATCATATTCTCACATGCAAATAGAAAAGAATAATATCATAAGCATAGCAAAGCTTGAAAAATACTTCAATTCAAGAACTAAATCATACTAAAGACTCAATTTTTGAAATCAAATCAATGATTCAAGACATATGCAAAAAAGATATGTAATTAGTCTATTTATTCATTCTCTTCTATCAAAAACAATTTTTTTTTTTAGATTTTCTAAATCACTCCCCCACACATAAATGATACATTGTCCTCAATGTGTAAGCTGTTGAAAACTAGATTTTTGACATAAAACTTCATAGGAGAGGTTTTGGACAAAAATAGAATTTTGAAAACAAGACTAGCAAAAACATTGATTAAATGGGGTACTTAAGTGGGTAATTATTAATAAACAAACAAATATTCTATCAATCAAATAACAAATAATTGCAATTCAATCAATCAATAGCAAGATATGGCAATTCAAATCAACAATTGAAAGATAGAATAAGCAAAAATTCATTAATCATTCTAAAAAGAAAAAATTACAATTAAACTAATAGGCATTAAACATGCAAACAAGGAAAATTAAATCTAAGATGCAATCCTAATATGCAAACAAGAAAAATAAATATGCAACCTAATTTTGTAGGATAGAAGCCATTAAATTCCTCCTTTTGTAATACCAAAAAAAAAAAAATGCTAGAAACTAAACTTTGTAGTAATTAGAAAATAATGTGATGATGCAAGTGAATTAAAAGGAAAGTTTTTGGGACTGAATAGAACAATATTAAATAGTTACAAGGTCTAGAGAGCAATAATGCCAATTTGTAAAATTGAAGAATTAAAAAGGAGTTTTTCCTCACCTCCCTTCCGTAACTTATCATCTCATTTTCCTCTAGCCAACGACATTGTCTCTCTCCACAAATCCCAACCTAAATTCAATGTCCATTTCAACATGCAAGTGAAGATTGAGGATTCTCTCATCAATCCTTTTCAAGTCTTGACAAAAAGTTTGGTATTTATTGGAGAATGTGGGACTTTTGGGAGGCGCAAAGGTAAGTAAGAGATTTTGAGAGCCGATTTTCTTTTGAATTTATGGTGTAGAAGGAACCTTAAGTTTGAATTCTTGGTTTTGTTTGTGATTTGGAGGTTGAAATCTTGATGGTTGGAACTAGGGATAACGTTGGAATCAAGAGGATAATTATGGAAGGAATATTTTTGGTAAGTTGAAATTGAAGTTATATGGTTTGAATTGATTTATTTCATGTTATGTTGATGTTTGGAGTTTAGAAATTGGTTGGAAATATGTTGGGTAGTATTTTGGAATGAAAATTGGGTGAAAAATGGTTTAAATTGGCCAAGCTAGGGACTGCCGGAATCTGGAAAAAAATTCCAGATTCCGGCAAGCCTCCGGTGGAGCAAAGGAAGAAGAAGAAGAAGAAGAAAGAAAGAAAGAAAGAAAAAAAAGAAAAAAAGAAGAAAAAAAAAGAAAAGTAAAAAGGAAAAATATATTGAAAATAATAATAATAAGGAAATTTAAGAGAAAAATTTGGAAATAAAGATTTGGGTCCAATAATTGTTAGGTGGAATTACCATTTTGCCCTTGGACGGTAAAATTACTAAATCACCCTTAAAATATTAAATTAAGAAATTACCTTTTTAAGAGGAATTTAAAGAATTCGACCACATCGGTGGTGCTAATATGTCCGAATAATTCTCGTACTATTCCGTAATGTTCGTAGGAACATAAATTCCTGTTTTACCCTTGAGTGGGTTAGTTACCATTTTACCCCTGATTATTAAAAGTATACTAATAAATTATGTTAAGCAATGATTACGATCCAACCATATTTATATTCTGGAATAAAGTGGATAAAGTATTAAAATTATTTGGCAAGAGGTGGAAAGACTACTTTACCCCTAGAAGCGAAATGACCATTTTGCCCTTAAGAAAAAAAAGGTGCACTAATCTATTCCGTTGAGCTACGATTTCAAGTTCGATCGACTAGGGTCAACAACTATGACACGTAAGGAATGTCACCGTACCTTGAAAGAGTAAAAGTACCGAAATACCCTTGATGGGAAAATTTACTATTTTGCCCCTAAGAGTGCGGTATATGTAATTGAGCTTTCAAGAACTCACCTTCGGGATTGGAAATCTACTTTAGTGGAAACCTTTTGGGTAAAATTACCATGTTCCCCTTGATTGGTTTAAATTACGATTATGCCCTTAGTCATCAAATTTACGAAATTACCCTTAAGGGTGGAATTGTGAGAATTCGACTATGTTGCTCACATCAATGAATTCATATGTACGTTGTGAAACCAATAATAGTGCAAATGACCGTTTTACCCTCGAACGAGGATAATTACAACTTTGCCCCTAAAAACGGATTTGGCTTATCTAAATATGCTAATTGAACATGCAAGGTTAGTGGATCACTGTAAAAGCCCTAGTATGTTAAAATTATCATTTGCCCCTGATCTGGTAAAATTACAGTTTTGCCCCTAACGGCCAGAGTTGATCTAATAAGCTTTAAAAAGTGTATTAGGAATCTGAAACTCGTATTAAAACCCTGTAAAACATTGTATGGCATACGTTAAACTCCTCGGCATAGACCGTGGGTGTGGGGTATCTGTTCTTATGATTTCATTATGTTTAATCTGACTGATTTGGTTAATTATTATGGTTTAATACTTTGGTTTATAACTCTGATTATGATATTGGTTTTAATGATTTCCTTGTGTTGCACGTGCTTCTCAATCAGACGGCTAAGGCGCTGATCGAGACATTGGCTAGGCTCACAGTGGATTGACTTTGGGGGTGTACGAGTCCTCTGAACTGTGAGTGGGCTGTCCTCAACCCCGTTGAGGAACTATTTTATTATTGTTTTATTAAATTGTTTAATTAAATGGTTTTAAGTAAATTGTTTTGGGTGTATAGCGATCTTTGAAAATGGTTTTGAACTATCGGTAAGCATACGGGGACTCGTGGACTGGACGCAGTCCAGGGAGTACGTATGGCTGATTTGGTGGTTTACTAGCTAGTAGTTAGACTTGATTGGCGAACCATGAGTTGAGTTTGGATCCACATAGTTCGTCGCTCCAGGCCCGACACGCCATATTTATATACCGGTTCGGCGTGTGCATGGGGGAGCTAAACTAGGTGTGCTGCGGCCACCACGCAGTGCCGGACCCAGGCCAACGTCAGGGGAACGGGCTTATTGTTGGGAAAGTAAGAAAAATGACATTTTTACTGATTATTTGATGAGGATGATGATAATGAAAATGCCTCTAACGGTTCCGGAGGTTGACTCGGGCTAAGGTCACTCCAGATAGGCTTTATTGATAGCCCATTTGTTTATGAAAATGATAAATGATTTCTTGTACATGTTTTATTGTTAACCATGTTTTTATAACTTGGTTTTCTTATCTGTTTTGGTTGTGAGTGCACCCCACCCTCTTCTGGTTCTCTTTTGAGGGTGGCTCACTCACTGGGTACATTCGTGTACTCACCCCTCAAATTCTTGTTGTTTTCAGGGTAGTTAGGACTCACGCATTCTTGGACAGTCGAGTCGGTGGCGTAGGCTGTTACCATTGCTATTAGAGGTATTTCTCACTACATAACGGGTCCCACTGGCATTGTCTCTGTTCATTGTCATTCCTCGTGCCTTGTTTCTTGATTACTAACTCACTATTTGGATTTGACTTGGTTTTTGATTTATCAGAATACTTTTATTATTTCGGTTTTTGCCGGTTCCGCTTTTACTCTGATTTATAAACTTGAGAATTTGAAATTTTATTCTATGTTCCCGTTTTTATTGTTTTTGATCTGGTATCGACGCTTCGCGATACCTTGGTTACGTGTAACGCGCGGCACGTAGTTCAAGGAGACGCGGCGGTTGTTCACGCTCGACTTCCGGGTCGGGGCGTGACACTTTTGCTCTTAGGTAAAATTAGAGATCATATTAAGAACCAACTTATGAAACTCTTGATTTTGACTTTAAATTTCTTCCAATGCCGCACCAATTTTCTTCAAATAAATCTCAAGTCCCCAAAGTTTAACATCCAACTCCATCTCTTCAGCAATATCCTTAGAAGTAGAGGTAATATTAACTTTGTTAACTTCCACAACCTTAACTTGATCTTCCAAATTCTTAGTCACTTCCATGTGTTTCGGCCTTTGATCTTTAAAGCAACTTCCTCTTTCAACATTGAAACAATTTTCAAAAGAATCTTGTTTCATACCTAGGTTGAGCATGGTAAAATTTCCCAAGAAATTCTTCTTGTAAGAACTAGTAGCTTCTCCTTCACTAGGCAAGATAGATTTCTTTCTCAAAATTCCACTAATGATAAGTGGATAGCCCAAACATTGATGAGGATCACTAGAAGTAGCAAAATCCCACATCTTACTCAAAATAAGTCTAGCCATGGGAATCAGCTTATGCTTCTCTTGTCCATAATACATAGTATCGGCAACATACAAGTCTTCAATTGAAGCCTTATGTTGAGTATTCAAAGACTTAGGGAGTATGTTGTGGTGTATCAAGTACATCACTACCCTATCTCTTGGTTTCATTCTCTCCAACTTAACATCACCTTTGTGACAATCATCCGGAATTTCAAAGTTATCCAAAGCAACATCCTTAGACCAAAAGATATCAAACAAGTTTCTCTTTTCTCTTCCAAAATCATCAAATTTGAAAAGATTACCTTGATTGCTAATTCCAAGTAGTCTAATTAGAGTTCTCTCACTCACCTTGATTCTCCTTCCTTTCACCATTGTTCGAATTGTGAGGTCATCTCCATATGGTTTATATCTTCCCATGTTAGCATAGAATTCCTTCACCATATTCGGATAAAAATCACCCTTCAAATCAAGCAAACTTTTCCAACCACAAGCTTGAAAGATTTCGGAAATCCTCAAATTCTTGTCAATCTTTTTGGTGGGATAGTTTTCAATTACAATGGGTACTTTAGCTCTAGCACGGTACCATCTCTCGGCTTCATCATCAATAAAAGCATTAGGAAAATCAACAACTTGATCATCTTCCCATTCATCACCACTAGAAGGATAGGGTTCGACATGTGAGCTAAGAGGAAAGTTCGGGTTCTTGGGAGTTCTCTTTTGGGTGCCATGGTGGTTAGGTTTCAAACCAATTGGGTAAAGCAAAGATAGAAGAAAGGTAATGGTGTGTTTCAGATCAAAAATAATAAGCAAAGGGGTTTTTTTGAGTGCAAGAAGTATCAGCAATCAACAAAGCAAAAATCCAAGTCGATAAGCGGGTATATCTACTTGCAAGCAAGCTATTTTGGGGCTGTTTTTCTTCACTCTTGGGTGCAAGAGTTGCTGGATTCTTGATCAATAGAGGTAGGTGGTAGATGGAACTAGTGTGTAGTGGCTTTTTACGGTACAAAAATCGAGCAACGATGAAGAAAACAATCGGCAAAGTAAGCTCACAAAGATGTCGACAAATTTGGGCAGCAAGAATTTGTGTCGAGCAGGCTGTCTTCAGGCTTCGATTTCTTTCAATGAAAAGCAAGACAAGGAATGATTTTCTTATATAGGCACAACTTGTATGTCGGTTTAGGACATCCTTCCAAGAATTGGAAAAAATCATCTCAATTCCTACCCGAAATTGGCCTCCAATGTCGGCTCCTTACCTAGTCCTATCAGGACTAGCATTTTGCAATTTTGCTATCCAAACCCGCGCGGCATGCTTTGATCATATCCATGATAATTTTCACTCAATTTCTTGCAATATTACTTCTCCAAATCCAAAAGTAACCACTTCAACTTCAATTCTTCAACTTGAACACAACACAATTTGTCAAAAATCAAGATTTCATGTCCAATTTTTGTCTCTTAATAGCTCAAAAATTCTCAATTCATTATCAATTTTTCCTTGAACAATGAGAGGAGATTGACTTCATTCTATCCATAGAAATTAAATATACAAATGCAACTAATCTAAATGCAAATACTAAATTCAAGCAATAATAACATGCAAGCAAAAATCAATTCAATCAAACTAGCTAAAAATCAAGGAAATTAAGCAAGCAAAAATTCCAATCAATTAAGAGCAAAATTAAAAAGATTAGGGATTAGAGAGGCTTATTGGATGGCGAGTTCAATTCCTCCTCCAATTGTGGTGTGCTTCTCCAATTCTTAGTTTTGCAAACAAGCATCAAGCATGAATTGTACCTAAATGCAAGAACAAAACAAAAATAAAGAAAATAGTTAGTAATTAGTTAGCATGGGTTACCTCCCAGAAGCGTTTTTTTTTAAGTCTTTGAGCTAGACTTTGCTCAAATTCACTTTCCAAAGGGTTGGGAAAAATTAAATTTCTCCACAATGAAGCTTATGAATTCCTTAAACAAGGATGCCATAGTGAGCTTTTCTTCAATTTCATCATCTTCAGTTGAATTCTCCAATTCGATGGAATTAACATCAAAAGATGGATCAATGGATTTAGATGGTGATTTTAAACCATGAAAGCTTATGATATCTCCATCAATATTATTGTTAATGATCCATTAAAGACATCAATTTTAGTGTGTGCAGTCTTCAAGAAAGGTCTTCTAAGCAACAAAGGATAATGATTTTTAGAATCGTCTTCCTCCATCTCCAACACATAAATATCCACAGGGAATATTAGGTATTGAACCTTGATTAACACATTCTCTAGAACTCTTTCAGGTTTCACTAAAGATCTATCGGCTAATTGGAGCATAACATCAGTAGATTTTAAAGGTCCAAGATTCAAAGCAGAATAAGTGGTATAAGGCATAACACTTAAAGAAGCTCCTAAGTCTAACATAACATTATTTATCTTGCCTTCACCAATTGACATACCTGGATCCTTTAGCTTTGGAGGTAAATCCTTTTGAATTATAGCAGAGATACTTTCTCCAACAGAAATCTTACCTTGCAAATGCTTCTTGTTGGTGCATAGCTCCTTAAGAAACTTTGCATATTTCAGAATTTGCTGAATAGCATCCAAAAGTGGAATATTCACCTCAACTTTGCTGAATGTCTCCAAAATGACAAGATCAATCTCATGCAGATTTAGACTTTTCAGGAAGAATTTCCTTCTCCACTTTTTTTGAATCGATAACAAGTTCACTATTGACTTTAGTGTCAATTTCAACAGCTTCAATTAACTCTTCAGGTTTCGGCTTTGATACATTTGTCTGCTCCTCTTCATATGGTTTGACAAGTAAGGGTTTGTTTAGCATCTTCCCACTTCTTAACGAAATTGAGTTCACGTTTTCTTTAGGATTCACTTTCGATTGAGTATGTATCCTTGCTTGGCCTTGCAATTTCAAATCTCTGACTTCATTTGCCAATTTTCCCATCTCTTCAATTATAGTGTCAATTGTTGTCTTCACTTGATTGAATCTATCTTGAGCAGTCTTTTGAAATTCAAATTGCGATGAAGCAATTCGAATAACAATGTCTTCAAGTTTAGAAGAATCACCTTGCGGCTTTTGAGGAAAAGGGGGTCTTGGCTGAGAAAATTGTTGTCTTAGCTGAGCATTGGATGGATCTCTCCAACGAAAATTGGGGTGATCTCTCCCTCCAGGGGTATAGTTTGTATAGTTTGTACCAATAACATTAATTTCTTCAACATCGTCTTCGAAAAGAGTTGGGTAAGCATCGATGTAATGCGTGTCCAAAGAACAGATTCCAAAGTGTTTGGTAACACTTCGAGTAACCTTGCCTTCCATTAGCAGGGCTAATTTCGAAAGTTGAAGGTTAGTAGAATCCAACCTTTGTTCAATGCTCATCATACGAGATGATGATTGAGCAATCTCAGCTACGTTTCTCACTCTGGGGTCTCAAATTCCAGTTTGTTGAGCACTAGCTGCCATACTTTCAATCAGTGCGTTTGCATCATCTACAGTCTTGTTTATCAAAGATCCTCCACTAGCAGCATCAATCACATGTCTTTCTAAGTCGATCAAACCTTCATAGAATTACTGAACAAGCAGATTAGACTCAATTCCATGGTGTGGGGATGAAGCAATAAGTCTATTGAATCTTTCCCTGTATTCATATAAGCTCTCATCAAGATTCTACCTGATTCCACTGATTTCCTTTCTGATGTTGGAAACCTTGTGTGCAGGAAAATACTTCTCCAGAAAGTGTTTTTTCATATCCAGCCATGTTGTGACTGAACCAGCATGTAAACAATAAAACCAATCTGTTGCTCTATCAACTAGAGTAAAAGGGAAAGCTCTGAGCTTAACTTGCTCATCAGTAACTCCTTGTGGTCTCATAGAAGAACATGCCATGTGAAATTCATTCAGATAGCGATGTGGATCCTCTCCAAGTAATCCATGAAATTTCGGCAAGAGATGTATAAAACCATATTTGAACTCGAACGGTGCTTCAACATCTGTGTAAGTAATACACAAAGGTTGTAAAGCTAGGTCCGAAGCTGCAAGTTCCCTAAGAGTTGGAACTCTTTGGATTGGTTGTTGATCATCCATGTCAAAAAGATTCCTTAAAGCAGATGCAAAAGATGTAGATGTTAATGCCACTGATTTAGGTTAATTGTTTCGTGTATGCTTTTAAGAATTAGTCACAGAGGGTTTTCCTTTTTCACTGTCTCTTTCGGAATTTCGCTTTTGCTTCAACTGAATCTCCAATTTATCAATATCAGGTTCGTACACTAAATTGCCACTGCTTCTTGATCTAGTTTGCATAAATCAATTTAGCAATTCAGCTTCCAAATCTGCAAAAACAAAACAAGAAAAATCAAAGCACAATTGAAATCCAAATTAAAAGCAAAGAAATCGAAAATTAAAGGAAGAAAAAGGAAAATTGAGACTAGGGTTAGTAAGGATGAAATCGCAAAAGATAAAAATTGGGAAAAATGGATTCTTGCAATTAGGGTTCCAAAGGGACCAAATCGCAAAAATAAAAACAAAGTAAACAAAATTAGGATTAGCTAAAGAAATCTGAAAAAGAAAGAAAAGAAAAAGAAAAGGTTATGCGATGAGATTAAGAAGATGGTTGATGGATTGAGGTTGTCTTGATTCAGTAATCAGCTTTGTTGTCTTCCCCGACAACGACACCAAAATTATGATCGCTGTCGTCAAACAATCGTAAACTAAAAACCTAACAAGCTCTCTCTAACAGGTAGATTGGGAAACTCAGGGTCAATCCCACAGAAAAGAAACAATCTGAATTAATAGTAGCAAAACAACTAATAAAGAAACCTGATTAAAAGCAACAGTTTATAAAGAAAGCAATAAAGTTGTCACTGATAAGTGTTAGTTTTACATGCTTTTTGGTATCAAATTGATGTATATTTTGTGTATTATCTAACACGTTTTATGGTTTTATTCGTTACTTCCTCACGTTTATGATTTCATGGCTTGTAGGTTCATTTTGGAGCAATTCAGACTTTACTTGGATGATTTTCGCATGGATTAAACTTTGGAGCAAGAATTGGAGTTGGAATTTGAAGATAACCAAAACCAGAATGAGTCCTGTCCAGATCTTGGCCAAGTCCTGTCCAGGACTTGGGCTGTTAGGAACACAGAAATACAGGACAAGACCTGGGCAGGAGTTACCCAAGTCCTGTCCCGGACTTGTGCTGTTGAGGAGCGCAGAAATACAGGACAAGACCTGGGCAGGAGTGACCCAAGTCCTGTCCAGGAGTTGTTGCGGGAGATTTCCAAGCGAAATTGGTTTCTTTTAATTAAAACAAGGGAAAAGATGGGCCGATTTTAGGGACATATAAATAGGTTATTTGGGAGTTAGTCAGCAATTTTTACATCTCTAAAATACTAGAAACACTATTTTGCTACTTTGGAGGAAGATTTCAGAGATGAAGCAGGATTTGGAGATCAAATTCTCTTCAGTCTAAGATTTTTTCTTCCTTTGATATTTGTATTATGGATTCCATATTCAATTATAAGTCTTTTATGGTTTTGTTTCTGAATATGTTTAACTAAAAACCCAATTAGGGTTAGGGATGTAGCCTTTACAATTGTTTAATTATTGGGCATGGTTTATTATTTTGATGGTTGAATTTATCCTCTTTGATCTAATTGTTGAATCTATGCCTGGTTTAATCTTAGGGATTTAGTCAAGAATTGAGAGGTGAAGCTAGATTTGAGCACTAGGAGAATGAACGTGTTAAATCTAGAGATAGAGATATCCTAGGTTGATACGATAACATTAGAATTATTGGAACTTAATGAGTTTAATTGGGTTAAATTGCGCATGCGAGAGGTGGTAATTTACTTGGTTGAATATATCCGTGTAGCCTGAGAGGGAGCATAGTGCCATTAGAATAATTGTTATTTTAACCTGTAGGATAATCATGTTTAGTAATTAGACCTTTGTTAGGTGAAATCCCGAATCCCTAATAGTTGCTTAATTGGTAATTTCTGGTATTAATTAGATTCTCTGCTTTAGCTTATTTAGATTAAATCCATTCATAATTTCTTGTTTCAATTTGTTGGTTCTCTAGAATTGAACACTTAGCAATTAATTAAATTAGTCTCTGTGGGACGATATTCTGGAATACTCCGGTTTAACTATTCTACAGTGATTTGTACGCTTGCAAATGAAGATGATGATGATGTTTGTCAATTGAGCATAAAATTGTGTTTTGCTACTTCTAGAACTTGTGCCAATTCTCTTCGAGACTAATTGGGCTGTGGCTTGTTTGGTTGTGAATGTATATGAATCAGTCTCTGTGGGACGATATTCTGGAATACTCTGGTTTAACTATTCTACAGTGATTTGTACGCTTGCAAATTATTGTGATCAAGTTTTTGGCGCCGTTGTCGGGGACTATTATTGATTGCTATATTTTAATTCTAGTTTTACTTGATCGTTCATTGCTTGATTTCAGGTAGTTGATGAACTTTAGGAGATCTCAGACTACAAGCAGTGAATTACTTCCTTACGATTCTGAGGTTGAACGAACGTGCAAAGCAAACAGGGCACGAAAAAGAGCAGCAATGGAAGATAATTTGAACAATGCGAATAACCTGAACAACGTGAATAATTTGGATAATAATGAGAATGTGAACAATGGTGACAATGGTAACAACAATCATATTATTCCAGAAGTTTTTCCACAAGCTGCAAGGGTTCTGATGGGGATATTCAGATGCCAGTAATCAGTGCAAGCCCATCATGTATCAAGTTGAGTCAAAGGGCTAGAAACTATGAGCTGAAACAGGTTCATCTGCACCAAATGCCCACATTCCATGGACTTAAAGGAGAGAATGCTATTAATTTCATGAAAGAATTCTATTCTGTAGTCCAGACACTTCCTCTCAACCACTTGGCTGAAGACGAGTTAAGAATGAGATGCTTCCCTTATTGCATGAAGGATAAAGCAAGGTCCTGGTTGCTTTCTATCGATGTGGATTCCTTCGAGCAATGGTCAGAAATCTATGAAGCTTTCATGAGGTTCTTTCCTGCTAATAGAACCACGGAATTGAGAAGACAGATTCACGATTTCAAACAGCAAGACGATGAAGAACTAAATGAGGCATGGGAAAGATATAGAGAATTGCTCAGCCAATGTCCTCACCATCAATATTCTCTATATTTGGTGATGCAGTTTTTCTATGAGGGCCTCACTCCTGATTGTCAGAATAAAGTGGATAGTGTTGCACCAGGGATGGTATCTACTAAGACTGCTGAGGAATTGAAAGAGATAGTTGAAACCTTAGCCAAGAATTCCTTGATGAAAGCAGGAAGAAGCTCAAGGGCAATGGTCAAGCAGGTGCAAAACTCTTCGGACTTGACAACACAAGTAGCTAATCTCTCTAAACAAGTTAAGATTTTGATGAACCGGGACACAGTAAACAGAGAGGCATGCTATCATTGTGGGATGTATGGGCATTCTCCAAATGGATGCATGAACATTGATCCCGATTCGGAAGATCATGAGGATGTCACCTACATGGGCGCTAATGGTGGGAGACAGGCTATTCGAAATGACCCACTCTCTAATACTTACAATCCAGGATATAGGAATCACCCAAACCTCTCCTGGAAAGGACCACCTGGTTTCCAACAACCGGGGTCACATGTTCAACAAGCACCTGCAGCACCGCAAGAAAGAGGGATGGAAGCTATGCTTAAGCAATTGTCTTTAATTGATGCTAAGTTAGACAATTTGAGGAGACTTGAAAAAACTGTGCAATCTAATTCGGCATCAATTCGAAATTTAGAGATGCAAATGGGTCAGTTGAATAGAATATTGGGTGAGAGAGAACAAGGCAAGCTTCCTAGTAACACTAAGGTAAATCCAAAGGAGACTGTTATGGCTATCACACTTCGAAGCGGTAAGGTAATTGAGTCTCCTAGTGATGGGAAGAAAGAAGATTTGCCCCCACGTCCTGTTGTGAAACCATATGTTCCACCAGTCCCTTATCCACAAAGACTTCTCAGAAAGCATCCCAAAAGTGATATTGATGACCAAGGCAAAGTTGAGGTTGTTGAGAAGGAAGAGAAAAAGCCAACTCCACCTGAAGTGAAGACTTATGTGCCTCCTATTCCATTTCCACAGAGACTGAAGCAAAGGAATCTGGAGAAGCAATTTGATAAGCTCTTAAATATTTTTAAAGAATTTCGAGTGAATATTCCATTCATTGAGTCATTAGCGCAAATTCCTGCTTATACGAAGTTCCTTAAAGAGATCTTATCCAAAAAGAGGAAGTTGGAGGATTATGAGACTATTGCACTTACTGAGGAGTGCAGTGCTATAATTCAGAATAAGCTTCCACTGAAGCTTAAAGATCCAGGGAGTTTTTCTATACCTTGTACCATTGGTAATTTTGATTTTCCTAAAGCTTTATGTGATGTAGGTGCAAGTATCTCATTAATGCCTTTGTCTATTGCTAGGAAACTAGGATTGGAGATGAAGTCTACTAAGATTTCCTTGCAATTGGCAGATAAATCCATCAGGTATCCAGTAGGAATAATTGAAAATATACTACTTAAGATAGGTAAGTTTTATATTCCTATTGATTTTGTTGTACTTGACATGGATGAAGTTGCGGAGATTCCTTTGATCTTAGGTAGACCATTCTTGGCCACTTCTAGAGCACTTATTGATTTTGAGGAAAATACCATAAGCTTTAGAGTTTCGAATGAGCAAATAACTTTTAATATGTTTGATGCTTTACAACATCCGAGTTATGAGAGTGTTTCTTGTTCTAGTGTTGATTTGGGTGAAAAATCATTTACTAACAACCTTAAGAATGTTTCTAGCTTGGATTCTGGTGGTAAAGTATTAACAAGTGCAGGCCAAGGTTTCTCAATTGATGAGGGAAAGAAGGAGATTGGAGCACCACGTGATAGGAGTCCTGATTTTGACTTCCATGATCAAACGAACAACAAGGATTTAGGACAAGATTGGCTGGCACAGATTTCCTCTATCAAGAAGCCTCCAGATCTTGGTGGTGATGAGCAGTGTTTTCTTGATGCTGAGATTAATAAGATAAGGAATGATGTTTATGAGAAAGCCAAGGTTTATAAAGAGCCAAATCCATGGTGGCATGATGACAAACGCATTCCAAGTGTTCATAGTTTTGGAGAGAGTCACGAGAAGTTGCTCAATAATGCTAAGTGGTTTTCAAGGAGTGTTGAATCCAACTTATGGGATCCTGGAGAGGAGTGACAGAGTATAGTCGAGCTAATGACTATAAACAAGCGTTTGTTGGGAGGCAACCCAATGTTCTTTGATTTTCTCTTTCTTTATTTTAGTTATTTTCCTAATTTTCATTTTTTTTGTAGGAATTTTTGCATTCATCACATTGACACCTCTACACTACCTTAGCAAAGACAAAAGAAAAGTGCTCGAACATCCATTCCAATTAAATGCTGCAACTATTGATCAGGGAGTTCTCGCATTCTTTTCTCTTTTTATTATTTTATAGATTGTTAGAGCTAATATTGTCCTAAGTGTAGGGGAGAGGTGATTATTATTTCAATTTTTTTCTTTTTTCATATTTGTATTTTTACATGGTCATTTTGTGCTTCATGACTTGATCTTCCTCACTCATTTGTTCACTAGCACACACACATTGTGGACAATGTTGTTCTAAGTGTGGGAGGAGACAAATTGAAATTTGTTTTTGATCATTTAGCGCTTGTCATTTTAGTCAATATGTTTAGTTTGTATTAGCATTTTCACTTATTTATTGCATTTATGTTCTATTTAATTACATGCATTGCATTTGCATTAAGGCATATGTTAGTTAGTTCCTATCTTATTTAAAATTTTCAAAATTGTTTTTGGTTTTTGGCTAAAAATTTAGAGTGTTGGATATCATCAATGTAGTTAATATTTTAACTTTCTTTTTGCAAATGGTACATAGTTTGTCAAATGAAGATGATGTTTGTCAATTGAGCATAAAATTGTGTTTTGCTACTTCTAGAACTTGTGCCAATTCTCTTCGGGACTAATTGGGTTGTGGCTTGTTTGGTTGTGAATGTATATGAATTGTGTATGGGGATGAATAGGGCATTTCTTTGGATCGTTTGAGCCTTAAAAAGCTAACCCACTTTACATTACCATTTGTAGCCCTTTGTTGCCTTAGTATAAGTGTAGCCTTTTTCTTGTTTACCACGATATCCTAAAGAACCTTGAGCCCGAAAAACAAGTTTTACCCTTACTCTTGATGTGGTAAGAGCATTATTTGCTAATTTTTAGTTCTGGAGGGTGGAGAGAGGCTAAATTTGTTATGAGCCTTATTGTAGTTTTGATCTTTATGAGTTCAATATCTTTTTGAGGAAGAGTGAGATCAAAATAAGTGTGGGGGAATTGGTGGAAGATGGAAAACGAATGTCTA
>AWUE01022233.1:0-33061 GCA_001974825.2 Corchorus olitorius
TGTGGCTTGTTTGGTTGTGAATGTATATGAATTGTGTATGGGGATGAATAGGGCATTTCTTTGGATCGTTTGAGCCTTAAAAAGCTAACCCACTTTACATTACCATTTGTAGCCCCTTGTTGCCTTAGTATAAGTTTAGCCTTTTTCTTGTTTACCACGATATCCTAAAGAACCTTGAGCCCGAAAAACAAGTTTTACCCTTATTCTTGATGTGGTAAGAGCATTATTTGCTAATTTTTAATTCTGGAGGGTGGAGAGAGGCTAAATTTGTTAAGAGCCTTATTGTAGTTTTGATCTTTATGAGTTCAATATATTTTTGAGGAAGAGTGAGATCAAAATAAGTGTGGGGGAATTGGTGGAAGATGGAAAACGAATGTCTAAGAAACTGTTGTGATGGAATTCTTGTTCTAAAAAAAAGAAAAAAAAAAGAAGAGAAACAAGAACGGAACACTCCGAAAATGGCATTATTTGGTTTAAAAAAGGTGATTTTATGGAATTAGTAGAGTTTTGATAAAGGAAGAGCTATCACAAGTTAAATAAGCTCTTGGCTATTTGATGGATTAGTTATGCATTTTATTGATTATTTGTGAGTCCATTTTAGTATGCTCTACTACTTTCAAGAATATTTTGATTTTTTTTCTTACACTTTTCTTTCTTGAGCCTACTATCCCTTAGCCCCATTACAACCTGATAAAGACCTTATGACTCATGCCTTTCATACACATTATGGTTTGTGGTTTGCTAAGTTTGTAGTGGAGAAGTAGATGAGGTACAAGCTTATGGTAAGTAGCCATCGAAAATTGTTTTCTTAGTGCTTGGTTGAGGCAAATGATTTGGATGATGAACTAATCATCTGTGCTTTATTTTAGTTAGGTATTGACTTGTTTTGAGAAGTATCCAACTCTTTGAAAATTGAAGCCTAAATTGCCTTAACTTTCTTTTGGAAATTGGTTTTCTAAAATTGTTTTCGGAACTAAGTCTCATATGTAGCAACGTTTGTGGGTATCGTTCTGGTAAGCCCTCAGGAGACTATAACTACTCCACTATGGACACATAGGGGTTTAAAGGCTTGCGGCATATGCTAAATGCCGCCGTACACCTACGAAAGTGGAATCCATACCAATTGCATAGCTTTGTCTTTGTTTTTGTTTTAAATTACTTGAGGACAAGCAATGAGTCAAGTGTGGGGGAATTTGATAAGTGTTAGTTTTACATGCTTTTTGGTGTCAAATTGATGTATATTTTGTGTATTATCTAACACGTTTTATGGTTTTATTCGTTACTTCCTCACGTTTATGATTTCATGGTTTGTAGGTTCATTTTGGAGCAATTCAGACTTTACTTGGATGATTTTCGCATGGATTAAACTTTGGAGCAAGAATTGGAGTTGGAATTTGAAGATAACCAAAATCAGAATGAGTCCTGTCCAGATCTTGGCCAATTCCTGTCAAGGACTTGGGCTGTTAGGAACGTAGAAATATAGGACAAGACCTGGGCAGGAGTTACCCCTGTTGAGGAGCGCAGAAATACAGGACAAGACCTGGGCAGGAGTTACCCAAGTCCTGTCCAAGAGTTGTTGCGGGAAATTTCCAAGCGAAATTGGTTTCTTTTAATTAAAACAAGGGAAAAGATGGGCCGATTTTGGGGACATATAAATAGGTTATTTGAGAGTTAGTCAGCAGTTTTTACATCTCTAAAATACTAGAAACACTATTTTGCTACTTTGGAGGAAGATTTCAGAGATGAAGCAGGATTTGGAGATCAAACTCTCTTCAGTCTAAGAATTTTTCTTCCTTTGATATTTGTATTATGGATTCCATATTCAATTATAATTCTTTTATGGTTTTGTTTTTGAATATGTTTAACTAAAAACCCAATTAGGGTTAGGGATGTAGGCTTTACAATTGTTTAATTATTGGGCATGATTTATTATTTTGATGGTTGAATTTATCCTCTTTGATCTAATTGTTGAATCTATGCCTGATCACCATAGGTTTAATCTTAGGGATTTAGTCAAGAACTGAGAGGTGAAGCTAGATCTGAGCACTATGAGAATGAACGTGTTAAATCTAGAGGTAGAGATATCCTAGGTTGATACGATAACATTAGAATTATTGGAACTTAATGAGTTTAATTGGGTTAAATTGCGCATGCGAGAGGTGATAATTTACTTGGTTGAATATATCTGTGTAGCCTGAGAGGGAGCATAGTGCCATTAGAATAATTGTTATTTTAACCTGTAGGATAATCATGTTTAGTAATTAGACCTTTGTTAGGTGAAATCCCGAATCCCTAATAGTTGCTTAATTGGTAATTTCTGGTATTAATTAGATTCTCTACTTTAGCTTATTTAGATTAAATCCATTCATAATTTCTTGTTTCAATTTGTTGGTTCTCTAGAATTGAACACTTAGCAATTAATTAAATTAGTCTCTGTGGGACGATATTCTGGAATACTCCGGTTTAACTATTCTACAGTGATTTGTACGCTTGCAAATTATTGTGATCAGTCACGAAACAATTAAATAGAAAACAATAAGATAAAGGCAATACTTCTCCACTTGTCCTCATTTAAGCACAATTTAATTATAAACACCATAGATTATAGATCAAAATATATCAATTATTAAGCACCATAAACATGTCTTTGGCAAGGAATCAGAATACTAGTTATTCTTCTTCATCCTAATCTATTATCAATTATAAATCAGATTAGTACTAATTATTCCTAATCAAATATCTTTTATCAATTACCAAATTAGCTACTAGTTATTCACCAATTTAAGCAATCAAATAAAACATTAACATCAATAGATTAACCAAACTTAGGCTAATGATTATTAGTTATTCATCACAGCATAAGATCAATACAAAACCCAATTTAATACCTCAATTACTAGTTATTCATTGAATATATCAAATCATGCTACTATAATTAGATTCAATTACTAGCTATTCACCGAACTGATCTAGCAGAGATTCAATTAATTAACTAATTAGGCCTGCACTCCCAAACAATCAATTAACCAAAATCTAGACAACAAATCCAGGGTTAAGCATAAAAACTGATCGGTCGTCAACGAAACACAAAATAAATCCTCACAAAATCTAACTAGGTAGCTAGGGTAAGTAGGGGTCGAATCCCACAGAGAAAGATGAAACGAATATTGAAAACAAAACACTTCGAAACACTTAAGAAAATTGGGGATTAGAAATCACAATTAAAAAACAATTAAATAAAAACAAAGCAAAAACTAAATTAAACTAAACTAAAATACTAATTAAGTAAACAATTAATTAAAAAGCATACTTTCTTTCCAATGGTAGAGATTAATCAATATGAGATATGGATCATTGATATGAAAAGATAAATTTAGTACAACCAAATTATTGAATTAGGCAAGAATCAATTTTACGCCACTCTATAAATAGAGGTAAAATATCAAACAAGATTCATTCAATAACCTCTTAAGAATAATTGATCTAGGTTTTTCTAACATGCTAATTAGTTAATCTCACTCCGTTAGGCCCAAAGATTAACCCTATTATTCATGAATCCGTACTATTACGCCTCAAAATCATGAATAAATCATTAAGAACAATTATAGATTCACACATGCTTAATAAATAAAATCAAACCTACATTCAACCAAACTATTACGCCTTGGTTTTCAATAAGACTTATTAATTCCATCGATTCCTTGATGAGGGGCAATCAATTTGTATCAATTATCAGGCATACCAATTAAGTCTCAATCCAATAAAAACAATAGATTAATCCTCTTATTGACAATAGTGTACATCTAAAGCAATAAAATTCATAATCATAATCATTATAACAAGAATTAATATGCTATTCAGAAGAAAAAATCATACCAAATTATAAGTACAGAATCTCCCCATATCAATTGATTAAAATCTTCAAAGGATAGAAAGTATTAAGAGAACTAGCCTCTCATTAGTTGAAAAGAATCCATGAGAGAAAAATAAAGAAAAAGAAGAAGAACTTACAGAAATTTCCCTCCCTTGGGCGGCTGCCCAAGGGGAAGAAGAGAAAAGAAAAAACCTAGAGAGAATTTAATGTACAATGTCTAATATCTAGTTGTGCCTAGGGTTTCTACCAAAGATGGGTATTTATAGGAGGCTCCTTAGGGTTAAAATTAGAGTTAAAACCGGCCTAAGGTGCTTTAGAGGCGCGCTCAGCTGATTTCTTGGTCATCAAGTGAAATCCAACAACTTTGATGGGCTGAAAATAGAGAAAACCAAAGTTTGGCCCAAAACTGCTACTGTCCACAATGTTTAGGGGCATTTTTGACCATCTCAACGAAAAAACTAGGCTTCATGCAAAACAGTAAAGTTGTAGATCTTGGAGTTAGCTTTCCAACACATCTTGAATCATCGCATTTGGACCTCTGTAGAGAAAGTTATGAATTTTCTCCCGAAGTGTCGCTGAAATCGGAATTAATTGGAGAACCTTCAAGAGGAAGACACCAGACCCGCGCTGATTTTGGCAGCCCGATTGTCCCTGGGCACCCAGCTGAGATGCTCAGCCGCCCAGGTCAACTGGGGAACCATTAGGATGTCGCGTCTTCTTCCTCACTTGACTTGTGTTCTTGATCCTTTCACCTTGGAAGCTTGTAGCAATAATCTTCATGGCTTCCATAAACATAAAAATAAGCTTCAAAGGGTCTTCAATCACGAACATCAAAACTCCAAAATCCTCATGAAATTTCCACTTGAATATTTATACCATAATTCCATCAAAATAGCTCCAAAAAGTAGGAAAAATAGTACTTTTCCACTTTTCTTGTCTTCAAGACCTATGATCACAAATATTAACAAAATAAGACATAATCAAGCTCAATTACGCATAAATCCTCCTAAAAACATAGGAAAATGACCATAAAAATATGTCATATTTTGGTCTGATCATATTTCCCCCACACTAAACCTTTGCTAGTCCCTAACAAACTAGTGTAGAAAACCTAAGAAAATTAAAACTAGACTCAATAATAATAATAATAATAATAAACAACTTATTGATTCCACTTTCGTAGGTGTACGGCGGCAGTTAGCACGTGGCGCAAGCCTTTAAACCTCTATATGTCTATAAAGGTGTTATAGTCACCTGAGGGTTTACTTAACTAGAATGACACCCACAAACATTATGAATTTGACTAGAGACATCAAATTTTAAGAAAAAAGAAAGTACTTCTAACAACAAGAGAATTTAATTCACAATTTCTAATTAAGTGTCAAAAAGGTTAGTAGAAATACAAAGGCCATATAGTTCAAATCAACCATGCACAAAATCACTCGAATCAATGATGCAATATTTAAGGTGAACAATATACCTTGAAGAGGTGTATAAATACACTTTTTATGATTTTGACAAGGAAAACTTACCATAGGCTTGTAAGGTCATCCAATCTCCACTATTAGATCACACTCAATTAAGTTAGCATACAAGAAATTGGAATGCATTAAATCATGGGTTGTAATGGGGCTGAAGGGTGAAGTGGACTAACAAAGAAAGGATAAGATTTATCAAATGGTCTCAAGAAAAGTGAAGTCTTGTTATGGGCAAATGTAGCTTGAATAGCCCACTCTTGGAACGGAGAATCACTTTCTTCTTTCTTCATTTGAGTCTTCTTCATCTCAACCTCAAGTTCAAGTTCAAGGATCATGTTCTTTTTTCTTTTTCATTTTCACTTTTTACATTTTTTCTTTCTCTTTTTTTCTTTTCCATTTTTTCAGAGGGACAACTATTGGAAAAAATTACAAATTTTCAAAATTTTACCAATGCCTCTTCTCCTCTTTAATTTTCTTTTTTTTTAGAACAATCACCCCTCCCTTGCTTTCATGAGATCGCTTATTGCAATTGTAGACCCCCACACTTATTCTTATTCATAGTCTCATCATGAACCAACCGAAACAAGTAAATCCTTCACTACTCAAGAGATAAGGCTAAGATAAACTTGTTTTTCTTTTAAAGGTTAAGGATTCGTTGGTAGATGTGGCTAAGAACAAAAATATATGGCTAACAATATAAGGCTCAAAGGGGTTCACTATAATTGTTTTTCAAAGGGTTGGCAAAATTAGGCTCGAGTGCAATCCTAAAATGCATATTTTCCAAATTCCATGTAAATTAAAAATAATGAGCATGTATACATACTCGCCTCAAAAGGGTGACAAAACAAGTTCTAGAAGTAATACACTTATCAAAAGACTGCTTAGTATGAAAAACCTTATCAATCACACTTCAATCAAAGAATGAAATTTGCATGTGAAAATTTGAAAAATATTTCCAATGTATTTAACCAAACCAAACTACACAAGACTATACTTTTGAAAATTAAACCAAAATTGTTAGAGAGTACTAAAACAATTTTAAATTTTCTTCAAAATTTTGAAAAATTTATCTCTAGTCAATAGGATAGAAAAATGGATCTTTGAAATAGACTAATTTCTCCCCCACACTTAAAAGACACATTGTCCTCAATGTGTGTGCTAGTGAATTTTGACAAAAATTCAAAAAGAAAGTTTTAATGTGTCAAAAACAAAATGTTTTGAATTTTTGGAAAAATGTGTGCACAAGACTTGACCTAGAAAGAAAATATATATTCCCAATCTACCCAAACTTACTACTAGCAACAAACAAGTGGGGTAATAAAAAATGATTAAGCATATGCAATAGG
Organism: Corchorus olitorius; assembly: GCA_001974825.2. NCBI lineage: Eukaryota > Viridiplantae > Streptophyta > Magnoliopsida > Malvales > Malvaceae > Corchorus > Corchorus olitorius. The sequence goes on from AWUE01022233.1 coordinate 6,699, forward strand.
CAATTCACAAAGAATATTCATTCTAGCAAATCAATCAAAGCATTGCATGAATTAAATCATTAAAAGCACAAGTCTCAAGTAAGATCCAATAAAACATAAAACACAAAATACAAAAGAAAAACAAAATACAATTATAAAAATAAAGATGCATGCAATGTCATGAATATACAATACACATGTCCTCCATAGTACAAGAGCTAACATCCCCTTTTTCCGAAACGCTTGATATGCACTAGGTTCTCTTGCTGGAGACTTGACAAGTCAAGTTCTCAAATCCAATGTAATTCCTCTAAGTGCTCCCAAACTGTCCTCAACTAACTCCTAAATGGTTTTCCTACTCCTTTCTAGCCTCCTTTCACACAAATCCCATGAGATTTCCAAATATCCACAACCTTAAAATTTTGAATTTTATGAGCTCATGGTGGAAAATTTGTTGCTAGCATAGTTTGAAATGTGTTTGTGATAAAAAGGTGTAAGAAATAAAATATAGGTGATGGAAAATATTTGGAGAGTGTTTGGAATGGAAGTGGTTGATCAAGAATTGGAGTTAGGTGGTAAAAATGGATGATGGTAGTTAAATGATGATGTGTTGGGTCGGCTAGGTTGACATGGGTGCATGGCCATTTCTGTTGCGCTCCCATGTGCAGTCGAGTTGGAGGTTCTGTTGGGTCTGGGCAAAGTGGATGGGTGCTTAGGCATTTCTGTTGGGCACCCGGGAACAGTCGGGACTCAGTCTGGACATAATCCCTTGGCCATTTACCTATTTTTCCTTTCCTTCAAAATTTCCCTTTCCATCTTGACTTGATTCAACCTAATAATCCCAATGCAATATGACTCCTAATTTTAATCAAACAAATATCCAATGATTTGTAAAAATTCTAGAATCCAACGATTCATGAACACTTGTTTTTTCCATGACCAAAACTTCTCTTGTAGTTAAGCTCTTGAAACAATGAAAGTTATGTGTGTGTGATGCATGAAACAATTTAATACAAAATCTGTAATGGACTATAAATGATATGTGAAAATTCATAGCTCAAAAGCAAGCAAGTTAATTTGCTAGCTCTAGTTGCTATAAAAATCCATGAATGCAAAGATACAAATGATGCATGAAATAACATTCAAAACAAAGGATCAACATATTCAATTCATCAAGCAAAGATTCCATCAATTAAAGAACAAATTAAAAAGGAAAAAGGTGAAGAAAAGTTTATTCTGGGTGTTGTCATTCGTGTGCATGCTTCCTCCATCCAAATTGTTGACTTTTCTTTGATCCTTCTTTGAAATTGAACTACGTAAGCCTTAGTTTTGAATGTACCTAATAAGTAACAAAACTGAAGTTCATTAAGTTCAAGGAGTAGAAAAACAAGAAAACCTAAGCATGCAAGTCCACCATATTATCATGTTCGTTCTCATCATAAAGCATAAAAGAGGAAAAGGTAAAGAGAATTCTCATTGATTGATTGGAGTGATCAAGTCTTGTCAATCACCAAGCTTCTCCTTGTAGTGTCCCTTCCATGTAAACATGATCAATTGGCATGACATTGAATTCTGATTCGACCTCCTTGAGCTCGACCTCCATGAGGGTTAAAACAGAAGCGATGCAAACTTGTTTCCTTGTGCAATTTGGCTTTTTCACTCATCCTTTATCAAACTTCAATCAAGTTAGACTCTACTACTATGACACAAAAGAAAAGTTAGTAACTTCAATAAAAATAAAAACAAAAACAATCAAAAGGGTTAGAAAATTGGTTGCCTCCCAATAAGCGACTTTCTTTATTGTCTTTGGCTAGACTTTCCTTCATATCCCTTTGTTAGGGTGGATCATACTACAATTTTGTTGAGAGCGACTCCATGAATGACCATGAATGACAATTCCATCTGATCGGTCATCAGCAATCATAAAAATAAAAATCCCAACAATTACTAACTAAAGATAGCTATGGCAAGTAGGGGTCGATCCCACAGAGAGATAGGTTATTGTTCTTTTTCTTAAAACAAACAAACAAAATAAAGAAGATTTTGAAAGTAAAATTAAATTAAATCAAACTAGTAATTAAAATTATCTAAGAAAGCAATCAAGAAAATTAAAGAAAACAATTAATTAAAAAGCAGAGGATAAATTGAGAAAATAATTAAGAAAACCCTCCAATATAGAATTAATATCCCTCTTGACAATAATAACATGGATCATTGATATCTAATAATTATGAAAACAATGGATAGTTTGCTTGGAATTTAATCCTAAATTGCCTTAATTAGATAAAGCTCTTGATCCAGTGTGAATTATCCCTTTTATTCTTTAAACAATTACCTCTTGATCCAGTGTGATAATTACTCAAGAATAAAGCATTAAGATCTAGTAATTTACAAGCACAATGGGCAATTAAAAATTGGTCAAAGATTCTTAAATCCCTTGGAAGGAAGATCCTTCGCTTCCAATTGCTACTAAACAATTAAATCCGAAGATCCTTCAAGATTTAATTTAGCTAATGCTACTTAATTTATCAAGAAAGTGCTAGCTTCAATCCATCAAAACAAGCAACATATAATTCATGCAGAGATATTAAGAAATACCCTATTAATTTTCATATAAAAGCACAAAATCTCACCATGATATAAGTCAAGAGATCAATTAAATTCTACATTGGAGAAAAGAAAAGGATTACTCACTAATGAATTGTGTGAGCATCCAAAGAATAAGAAGAAAACTTATCTATGGATGGGAAGAAGAGGGGGGCGGCGGCTCCTAAAACTTTCCCTCCAAATTTTGAACAATTCTTCAAAATACAATCTCTAGATCTACATACATCAAAAATCTAGACCTAAGGTGGCTATTTATAGTGGAAATAACCCTAAAGACTCCAATTCTAAGTAGGATAGGAATCTAGGACGTTTTTAGGGCTGACTTGGTCTCCGCGTTAGCTTAAAAGTCTTCCTAGAGTTGAAATCCTAGTCAAAATAGGATCCTGGAATTTTCTGGAATCATGCAGAGACTTCGACGTCATTTTTGGGCTTGAAGCTGGTAGAACTGGATCTTGGACTTCAAAGGAAAGTTGTAGATCTCGAAGTTAGCTTTCCAACGCCTACTCACGGTTCTAAAACGGACATCTGAGCAGAAAGTTATGATTTTTATACCGAGACTGCGCTGAATCCTAATCATGTTAGGACTAGAAGCGGGAATATGCAGGAATTGGATATTTCCTTAGATATAGGAGGCGCAAATTGAGATTTTAATTCCAATTATGGGATTATATTTTCATTAAAGCTCCAATCTTCAATTCTTGCCTCTTGAGATAATTCTTCAATAGTCTTCAAATCTTCAAATTATCTTCAATAAATCTTCAATCACGAACTTCGAATCTCCAAATCCATACTCAAAATTGCTAAGTCCATATTTGAGTAAAAAGTCATCAATTTAGCTCCAAAAATAGTGAAAAACAACAAGTTTCCCCCACACTTGAACTTTGCAAGTCCCTTAGTAAACTAATGCATAAAAACTAAAAAAAAAAAAACAAAAACTAAAACTAACTAGACTAATGCAAATAAAGATTCCACTTTCGTAAGTGTACGGCGGCACTTAGCATGTGACGCAAGCCATTTAAACCAATGTATGTCTACACTGGAGGAGTTATAGTCTCCTGAGGGTTTACTTAACTAGGACGACACCCACAAACATGTTTAAACTGACTCGATAGACTCATGGGTAAGTATGAAAAACATAACAAATTTTGTACAAATCTATGTTTGATATTTAAAAACCATTCTTTTCGAAAAATCAATTTAAATGCATACATATACCAAGGATCAATATAATCATGAAATCAGAATCACAAAGAATAATAAGAGCACTCAATTCAAAAGATCAAATAACAGCAAGCATCTTTATCCTTAAGTAACCATAATTAAAGTAGTTCAAATCACTCATCATTTATCACTTACTATAATTATTTCTTTCCATAAGCTTGTATATTCATCTTTATCTCCATTACTCAAAGGAATGCATGTCATGGATACAAATCAAGGGTTTTCATGGGTTATAATAGATTTTCAAAGAGTAATTATCTTTTAGAAAATTGAGGTTACTAACCTCGAAGTGTTCATGATTTGGGGTTACCAACTCCCATTTTGAGGCTACTAGCACTCTAGAAGGACTCCTTCTTTTTATTTTTTCAGAGGGACAATATTTCTGCAATTCCATGCCTCTTATCCTCTTTCCAAGGGTTACTAACTCCTTTTGTTAAAGAAAAGAGTGACAACAATGGATTGATTTTTTTAAAGCATGCAGAAATACCTCTTCTCCTCTTGCATGAAAACACTTCTTTTATGAAAATAATTTTTTTTAACTACCCTTTTATATATGTAGTCACCCACACTTGTTCTTGACATATCCATAACATACTTTCATAATTTTAATTTCAATAAAAATTAAACACAAGTTCTAGAAATAGATAATTATAGAAGTAATAAATAAATAAGATCATATCACAAACTCTAATTATACCCAATCTAAGAAATAAGATAGCATGCTATAAATCAATCGATGAATAAAGCATTCTTAAAAATTCTAAGCATTATCATTCATAATCAAATCAATCACTCAATATATGCAAAAATTTCAAAATTTTCGAAAAAATTATGGCATTAATTAAGATTATGATCAATGAATGCATGTAGATTCTCTATTAGACTCTCTCCCCCACACTTAAAAGACACATTGTCCTCAATGTGAATACACATGTGTGTGTTGTGTCCCTCATAAGTGTGATGACTAAGTAGATGTGCTAATGAAATACTTGACTCACAAAAAAAGTATGCATCCAATCAAGTAATTCAAGAAATTCAAAGCATTAATCATGGCATTCATGGCATATGAGTCATAATAAAGATCTAAATCAAAGCATACAAAAGAAATACAAACAACTAATTCAAATCAAGGAATATGTAATCAATCAAGCAATAATCATTCAAAGCAAAACAATGCAAAGAAAAAGTAAATGGAGATGAGTTTAAGAAATCTTCTCTATTTATGTAGCACGGGCTAGAGGTGGCATGGCGTGGATGGTCGGTAGTAGGCTCGATCATAATTTGGCTAGGTTGACTCGATCAAAAACCGAGCTAGCTAGGTTGGCTTTTAGCTATCCCCTTCGGTGCGTTGGCTTCCATCCTTTGCTCCTCTCCTTTGGGCTTTCATTCGGTTTCCTTTGCAAATGTTCAAAATATAAGCTCCAATTGTTCCACTTGTTTCCTTAATTTGGAATCCTAAAAAGAAAAAAGAAAAAACAAAACTAAAACGAAAATTAACATGTTAGTGAATTCTTGGGTTGCCTCCCAAGCAGCGCCTTTCTTTAATGTCTTTGGCTAGACTTTCCTTCCTCTCCCTTTGTTAGGATGGATCATACCACTTCAAAGCATAAAGCAAATATGATAAGATTGGAAGAATATAAGCAGAAAAATATGAAAGTGAAGAGAAGAGATAAAGAAAGAAAACACCAATTTGATTGAGGGTGACTCCATGAATGGCTATGAATGACAATGCCATTTTTGTCGCCGTCAGTGGTTGATGCAATGGGTGCTTTCGGCATTCTTGATTGACATTGTTTTCGTCTTACCTTTGGAAAGTGTCCTCGTCTTGGCAAATTTTCTTGTACTCCAGAAAGAATTGATCCATGGGTATCCAGTCCTCATATTTGATCTCTCCAAAGCATCTATGTTCAAGAAGCTTGTTGATTCCCAAGAAATCTTGTTCTTCATGTTCCAAAAGCTGGTTGTCAACAAAATTCAGCACGCTTGTGTCCTTTGGCTCGAAATGTCCGAGTTGCTCATTATCTGGTGGCTCGTCTTCCTCTTCACTGCATGTCTTCCTTTCTGGTACCTCTTCTGACATCTGGACTTCTACTTCCTCAATTTCTTCTTCATCTATGCTCCTTGTAAGTACCAATTCAAGTTCATCTTCATGGTGAAGTGATTGAACTTGTTCAGAACAAATTTCAATGGCATCAATGGCACAGATAGAATGAATCTTAGTAGGAGAATTCATGGCTTCAAAAATATTGAATTCAATGAGTTTCCCATCAAATTCCATGTTGAGTTTTCCATCGTGAACTTCATATTTTGTTCTGGTTGTGGCAAGAAAAGGTCTTCTTAGCAGCAACGGCAAATGAGGTAGATGATGGTCATCTTCACTCATCTTTAAGACATAGAAATCTGCAGGAAAAACAAAATCTCCAATCTGCACTAAAACATCCTCGACTAAACCCTCAGGTTTAATGTTAGTTCTATCAGCAAATTGTATAATCAGATCAGTTTTAGTCACAGGTTCAATTTGCAATTGTGAATAAACAGAATAAGGCATAATGTTAATTGGAGATCCAAATTCACACATGGCATTTTCTATCCTATTCTTTCCTATTTTACAAGGAATAGAAAAAGATCCTATATCATGGCATTTATGATGCAATTTTCTCTGATATGTAGTAGATACATTCTCATTCATGCAAGCATATTTTTTAGAAAACTTACTCTTAGTAGTGCATAATTCTTTGAGAAAATTAGCGTACCTGGGTTTTCTGACAATTTTGTCAAGTAAGGGAACATTTACCTCTATATTCCATAGTGAATTGAGTTGACTTGCAAACCTTTGAGGGACTGGTGGTGGATCATACTTGTCTTTCATCTCTTCCATCCATTCATCTTCTGATTGAGTTTGAGAAACGGTTGCTGATGAAGTAAATTTATCCTTCTTGCTTTTGGTTAAAATCTCCTCTTCACTTGGCAATTAAATGTTGGGTGCGGCATCTGGTGGTGGTGCAGCAGTGAAAACAAGTGCTGGAGGTAGTGATATTGCAGGCGGGGATGAAACATCAGGCAATTCCATCTTTCGTGCATCCCACTGTTGAGCTCCTTCTATTGAATTGACTTCGTACCCTTGAGTGAATTTGCAAGGTGTTTGAGGTGAATGTTGATGTTCTACTTGCATCTTCAGAATTTGTGCAAGCATGTTGGTGATGGTATCTTGTTTATTTACCAAAGAAGCAATGGCCGAATTAACTTGATCAAAACGATCATTGATCGCTTGGAGAAATTCTGGTTCATGCTCACTCGTCGAACTCCTTGGTGTGCTGAATTGATGGATGTTTTCTGTCATAGTGTTGAGTAGTTTCCTTGCTTCTTTAGGGGTTTTGAGTGTTAGGCTTCCTCCACTAGCAGTATCAACATAGGTTCGATCTTCATAGAGAAGTCCATCATAGAAGTTCTGAATCAACAATGCTTCACTTAGGTTGTTGTAAGGGCAACTTGCGCAAATTTTGTTGTATCTCTCCCAGTATTGGTGCCACTTCTCTTCAGGTAGTTGTTGACAAGTTGTGATTCTCCTTCGTACATCAGCTCGCTTGGCCTCTGGAAAGTATTTGTTCAAAAACACTGTCTCCATCTCCTTCCAAGAAGTTATGGATTTTGATGGCAGAGTCAAGAACCAACTTCTTGCTTTTCCTTCCAATGTTAAAGGAAAAGTTCGAAGTTCCGCTTGTTCTTCAGGTGGTCGAGCCAAAAACAAACCTATTTTTATAGTTATTTTACTATGTTTTTGGATCAATTTATGCTTAAATATATGTTATTTTGTTAATATTTGTGTTTTGAGTCTTTATGAGATGTGAAATTGATAATTTGATAATTTTCACTACTTTTGGAGCTATTTTGATGACTTTTTACACAGATATGAGCAAAGTAATTTTGAGTATAGATTTGGAGATTCGAAGTTCGTGTTTGAAGATTTATTGAAGACAATTTGAAGATTTGAAGACCATTGAAGAATAATTTCTAGAGCAAGAATTGAAGAATGTAGCTTTAATTGCGAAGGATTGAAGACAAGCCATGAAGAAGCCCGGAAGCTAAGGAATTTTGGATATTTAATATGGGAAAATACTCAGCCCATATAAATCATTAATTGGAATTAAAATCCCAATTAATGACTCCTATATTCAAGGAAATATCCAAATTCTCGTAGATTCCCGATTCTAGTCCTAACAGGATTAGGATTCAGCGCAGTCTCGGTAGAAAAATCATAACTTTCTGCTCAGATCTCCGTTTTAGGCCTGTGAGCAGGCGTTGGAAAGCTAACTCCGAGATATACAACTTTCCTTTGAAGTCCAAGACCCTGTTCTGCCATCTTCAAGCCCAAAAATGATGTCGAAGTCCCTGCACGAATTCAGCAAAATTTCAGGATCCTATTTTGACTTGGATTCTACTCTAGGAAGACTTTTAATCTAACTTAGACTCTAAGTTAGACCCAAAAACGTCCTAGACTCCTTTCCTACTTAGACTTGGAGTCTTGGGGGTTATTTCCACTATAAATAGTCACCTTAGGTCTAGGTTTTTGATATATGTAGATCTAGAGATTTTATTGAAGAATTGTTGAAGATTTGGAGGAGTTTGCACTAGGAGCCGTCGCCCCCCTCTTCTTCCCATCCTTAGATAAGTTTTTCTTCTTATTCTTTGGATGCTCACTCAATTCATGAGTGAGTAATCCTTTTCTTTTCTCCAATGTAGAATTTAATTAATCTCTTGACTTATATCATGGTGAGATTTTGTGCTTTTTTATGAAAATTAATAGGGTATTTCTTAATATCTCTGCATGAATTCTATGTTGCTTGTTTTAATAGATTGAAGCTAGCACTTTCTTGATAAATTAAGTAGCATTAGCTAAATTAAATCTTGAAGGATCTTCGCATTTAATTGTTTGGTAGCAATTGGAAGCGAAGGATCTTCCTTCCAAGGGATTTAAGAATCTTTGACCAATTTTTAATTGCTCATTGTGCTTGTAAATTACTAGATCTTAATGTTTTATTCTTGAGTAATTATCACACTGGATCAAGAGATAATTATTTAAAGAATAAAAGGGATAATTCACACTGGATCAAGAGCTTTATCTAATTAAGGTAATTTAGGATTAAATTCCAAGCAAGCTATCCATTGTTTTCATAATCTTTAGATATCAATGATCCATGTTATTGTTGTCAAGAGGGATATTAATTCTATGTTGGAGGGTTCTTTTAATTATTTTCTCAATTTATTCTCTTCTTTCTGATTAATTGTTTTCTTTAATTTTCTTGATTGTTTTCTTAGATAGTCTTAATTATTAGTTTGATTTGATTTAATTTTACTTTCAAAATCTTCTTTATTTTATTTGTTTGTTTTAAGAAAAAGAATAATAACCTATCTCTCTGTGGGATCGACCCCTACTTGCCCTAGTTATCTTTAGTTAGTAATTGTTGGGATTTTTATTTTTATGATTTGCTGACGACCGATCATAAATTTTGGCGCAGTTGCCGGGGAGATTGTTTATTATTTTCTTTTTCTTTTCTATATTCGTTTTACACTTGATCTTCTCTGTTTTGTAGGAAAAATCCAATGGAGCAACAACGTTCGTTACGAGAGCTGAATTTCAACTGTGAATTGCCACCACTCTGCATTGACTATCCAGCCACAGATACGTCATACAAGCTGAATTCTGGAGTGATCCGCATGCTGACAATCTTTCAAGGAGAATGTCATGAAAATCCTCATGAGCACTTACAAAATTTCTTTATATGGTGCGCTGCGACCTCTGGGATGCTTGAAGAACAAGCAAGACTTCGAACTTTTCCTTTAACATTGGAAGGAAAAGCAAGAAGTTGGTTCTTGACACTGCCATCAAAATCCATAACTTCTTGGAAGGAGATGGAGACAGTGTTCCTGAACAAATACTTTCCAGAGGCCAAGCGAGCTGATGTAAGGAAGAGAATCTCATCCTGTCAACAACTACCTGAAGAGAAGTGGCACCAATACTGGGAGAGATACAACCAAATCTGCGCAAGTTGCCCTTACCACAACCTAAGTGAAGCACTGCTGATTCAGAACTTCTACGATGGGCTTCTCTATGAAGATCGAATGCATATTGATGCCGCTAGTGGAGGAAGCCTAACACTCAAAACCCCTGAAGAAGCAAGGAAGCTGCTCAATACCATGATCGAAAACATCCACCAATTCAACATGATGGATGAACACTCAACAACTAGATCATCAGAGAAGGAATCTCTTGCCGAGATGAAAGAAAGAATGACGCATTTAGACAATGTGGTTTCATCTTTGGCAAAACAACAAGAAAACGTCACCAATATGCTTGCATAAATTCTGAAGATGCAAGTAGAAAATCAACATTCACCTCAAAAACCTTCCAAATTCACACAAGGGTACGAAGTTAATTCAATTGAAGGAGCTCAACAGTGGAATGCGCTAAAGACGGAGTCACCTGATGTTCCAGTTCCACCTCCGATAGCACCTGCTTTCTCTGCTGCACCACCACCAGAAGATGTGCCCAACATTCAATTGCCAAGAAGAAAGGAGTTTTCGACCAAAAACAAGAAAGGTCAGCGCACTTCACCAGCAACCGCTGCTCAAATTCAAGTAGAAGAAGAATGGATGGAAGAGATGCAAGAGAAGTATGATCCAATACCATTCCCTCAAAGGTTTGCAATGCAACTCAATTCACTACGGAATATAGAGGTAAATATTCCATTGCTTGGTAAAGTTGTCAGAAAACCCATGTACGCGAATTTTCTCAAAGAATTATGCATGACTAAGAGTAAGTTTTCTGAAAAATATGCTTGCATGAATGAGAATGTATATGTTGCATATCAAAGAAAACTGCATCATAAAAGCCATGACTTAGGATCATTTTCTATTCCCTGTAAAATAGGAAAGAATCAGATAGAAAAGGCCATGTGTGAATTTGGATCTCCAATTAACATCATGCCTTATTCTGTCTATTCACAATTGAAAATTGAGCCTGTGACTAAAATTGATCTGACTATACAATTTGCTGATAACATTAAGCCCGAGGGTTTAGTTGAAGATGTTTTAGTGTAGATTGGAGATTTTGTTTTTTCCTGCAGATTTCTATGTCCTGAAGATGAGTGAAGATGACCTTCATCTACCTCATTTGCCATTGCTGCTAGGAAGACCTTTTCTTGCCACAGCCAGAACAAAATATGAAGTCCACGATGGAAAACTCAGCATGGAATTTGATGGAAAACTCATTGAATTCGATATTTATGAAGCCATGAAATTTCCTGCTGAGGTTCATTCTATCTGCGCCATTGATGCCATTGAAGTTTGTTCTGAACAAGTTCAATCACTTCACCATGAAGATGAACTTAAATTGGTACTTACAAGGAGCCTAGATGAAAAAGAAATCAAGGAAGCAGAAGTCCAGACGTCAGAAGAGGTAGCAGAAGCCATCAAGGATCTGAAGTCATTGCGCACTCTTGGCGAAAAAGAGTCAGTGTCCTATATCAACCTGGAGCCAACACCGACGCCTTTGCCATCCATCATCCAGCCGCCTGAAGTCAAGCTGAAGCCACTCCCTGAAGGACTTAAGCATGTCTTCCTTGGAGAAAGAGAAACTCTGCCTGTTGTTATTTCAAGTAAATTAAATAATTTACAAGAAGAACAACTAATCAGAGTCTTGAAGGAATACAAGGAAGCCATTGGATGGACTGTAGCCGACATCAAAGGGACAAGTCCTACAGTGTGCATGCATAGAATTCGACTTGAAGATGATGCAGTACCTGTTCGACAGCCACAACGAAGACTGAACCCGAATCTCGCTGAAGTCGTCAAGGAAGAAGTTTTCAAATTACTTGGAGCTGGTCTCATTTATGCTATATCAGATAGTAAATGGGTCAGTCCTGTCCAAGTAGTTCCAAAGAAGTCCGGATTCACCGTCGTAGAAAACAAAGAAGGAGAGCTAGTTCCTCAAAGACTGCAGAATGGATGGAGAGTATGCATCGACTACAGAAAATTAAACTCTGCAACAAGGAAGGACCACTTTCCACTACCATTCATCGATCAGATGTTGGAGAGATTAGCATGCAAGGCCTACTATTGTTTTCTGGATGGGTACTCAGGATACTTTCAGATTCCAATAGCACCTGAAGACCAAGAGAAGACCACCTTTACTTGCCCCTTTGGTACGTATGCTTATACAAGAATGCCTTTTGGTTTATGCAATGCACCTGCGACTTTTCAAAGGTGTATGATGAACATCTTTCAAGACTATGTGGGAGATAAGATGGAAGTCTTTATGGACGATTTCAGAGTCTATGGAGATAACTTCAATCAGTGCCTACATAACTTGGAATTAATCTTGAAAATATGTGTTGAAACCAAATTGGTATTAAATGCTGAAAAATACACTTCATGGCAGAACAAGGCATCGTTCTAGGCCATGTGGTATCTAAACAAGGGATGCAAGTCGACAAAGCCAAGATTGACGTTGTTCAGAACCTGCCATATCCGACATGTGTCAAGGATATCTGTTCATTCTTGGGCCATGCCGGTTTCTATCGAAGATTCATCAAGGACTTCTCGAAGATTTCAGCACCGATGTGTAGATTACTTCAGAAGGATGTAGAGTTCAACTTCGGAGACGATTGCAAAGAAGCCTTTGACAAATTGAAGACTGCCCTCACCACCACTCCAATTGTAAAGCCACCGGATTGGAAACTACCGTTCGAGATCATGTGTGATGCAAGTGATGTCGCCATTGGAGCTGTTTTAGGTCAAAGAGTAGATAAAGTGCCTCATGTAATCTACTACGCTTCAAGAACTCTAGATGCTACCCAGAAGAATTACACCACCACCGAAAAAGAGATGCTAGATGTTGTCTTTGCTTTGGAAAAGTTTCGACCATATATTTTGGGATCCAAGGTGATAATCTACTCCGACCATGCTGCATTGAGATATCTAATGTAAAAAAAAGAAGCAAAAGCTAGGCTTATGCGATGGCTTTTGTTATTTCAAGAATTTGATATCGAAATTAAGGATAAAAAGGGAGCAGAGAACGTCGTAGCTGATCATCTAAGCAGAATTGAAAGCAAGGAGGAAGAAACTGCAATCAACGAAGCATTACCCTTTGAAGGAATTTTTGTCGTTTCCCATCCACCCCGGTATGCTGATATAGTCAATTTCTTAGCTGCTCGTCGTATACCCTCTGATCTTAGCAAAGGAAAGAAATTGAAGCTCATCAGTGATGCCAAGTATCTTTGGGATGATCCGTATTTATTGAGACACGGTTCTGATCAAGTCATGAGAAGATGCATTCTGGATAACGAGATTCAATCAGTTCTGAAGTTCTGCCATAATAATGAATGTGGAGGCCACTTTGGACACCAGAAGACTACAAGAAAGGTCTTAGATTGCGGGTTTTATTGGCCGTCAATTTTTAAAGACTCTTACGAGTTTTGCAAGACCTGTCCACGCTGTCAGAGAACTGGAAACATATCGAAAAGGAATCAAATGACTCAAAATCCTATATTCGTTGCTGAAGTCTTCGATGTATGGGGAATTGATTTCATGGGACCTTTTCCTCCATCAGATAAGAAGTATTATATACTCTTAGCTGTGGATTATGTTTCTAAATGGGTTGAAGCCATAGCTACCGAGAAGAATGATGCGAAGAAAGTAGTCAAATTTATGAAGAATAACATCCTTCATAGATTTGGCATTCCAAGAGCTCTCATCAGTGATCGAGGTACTCACTTCTGCAACAAGATTGTGCAAGCCCTGGTTGAAAAATATGGAGTTCGACATAGAGTATCTACTTCATATCATCCTCAAACCAGTGGTCAAGCTGAGGTATCAAATCGACAAGTAAAGCTGATTTTGGAGAAGACAGTCAATGTTCAAAGAAGAGATTGGAGCATGAGACTAGGAGACGCTTTATGAGCCTATCGTACAGCTTATAAGACACCTCTTGGTATGTCCCCATACCGAATTGTGTTTGGTAAGCCATGCCATCTACCTGTGGAATTAGAGCATAAAGCATGGTGGGCAATAAAGCAATGCAATCTCAACTTTGACAAAGCCGGAATTCGAAGGATGCTGCAGTTACAAGAGCTTGAAGAGATAATGAATGAAGCATACGAGAATTCAAGGATCTACAAGGAGAAGACCAAAGCCATCCATGACAAAGGAATTTTGCGAAGATCGTTTTATGAAGGACAAAAGGTTTTAGTCCTTAATAATCGATTGAAGGAAAATCCTGGAAAACTCCGATCGAGATGGTATGGACCATTTGAAGTAATTCAAGTGTTTCCTAATGGATCCGTGATCATCGAAGATCCAAGTAACCAGAAGCAGCACAAGGTCAATGGACAAAGGCTCAAACCTTATTTTGAAGCATTGCCAACAATGATGATTGAAGAAATTAAATTGGAAGATCCCGTCTATCTTCCAAATTGAACTACAAAGAAAATAAAAAAATGAGTCGAGCTAATGACTTTAAACAAGCGCTTTTTGGGAGGCAACCCAATAATTTTAATTCCTAACTTAATTTTTATTTTATTTTATTTATTTCTTTTGTAGGTCTTACAAATTTCTCTCTCTAAAAAAAAAAAAAAAAAAAAGAGAGCACCGAACCATATGACTCGGTGACACCAAGTCACAACCGGGCATGGCCTAGCCATGCCATGCACTAAGCCCGGACATGGCCAGGCCATGATCCGGCCATGTCGCGCGCCATGCCATGCCAACCAAAGCATCAGCAGCACCAGGCTATTGCCTGACCAGCACCGAGCCAAGGAGACCCAGCACCGAACAGACCAGGCCAATGCCGCGCACCAAGACAACCAGCCCGCGCGCCATGACCCGGCCGTGCCGAGGCCATAACCAGGCCAGCATGGGGCACCAGGCTAATGCCGCGCGCCAGTGCTCGCTGCTGCCCTGCCAGCCCGCGTACAAGGAAGTGTTGCTGCCTTGATGCCGTGGCACTACTCCTTCCCTTGTCAATCCTTTTGCAATTAGGATCATGAATCCTAATTGAATTAGAAGATGGATGAACTACTCTTACAAGGTAATGGATTCCTAGTCCAGGTATGTTTCTAACTTTTTACTCTAACTAAATCCTTTTAAGAATAGGATTTGATCACTATTTAAAGGCACCTTTACTCCTCCTATATTCATCACAACATAAGAAGCAAAATTTGAAGCGAAATTCGGTTGATATTTCAAGTGATGCTTCTAGTATTGAGAATAAGGAAGAGGAAGAGAAGGTTAATCAAGAAAAGGATAATGAGGAAGAAGTTCACCCTTTCCTTGTTCGATGCAACCAAATAAGTGATCAAATTACTAGCTTAAGAGATGATTTTAATAATATAATCGGGAATTTGGATGACCTCTTCAATTTATTGGAGAAGGCTATTCATAAACCAATTTAGGTTTAGTTTTAAATTTCTTGTTTTTAGATTTATTTTTATGCATCTTAGGATTAGTTATTTATGCTTTAATTTTCAATTTCCTTTATTTTATGTCTTTAATTTTCAAGTTTCATTAATAAACTATCTAGTTTTATTTTCCTATCACTTTAATTTTCTATTGTCTTTTATGATTGAGTGATTATCTTCATCAAGGCCGCCCATGTATGTTTTTTTTAACCTTAACTTTTTATTTTTGGTAAGATGATATTGCATGCTTTGTTTGATTGCTTTTACATTGAGGACAATTTAAGTGTGTGTGTGTGTGTGTGGGGGGGGGGGGGGTGAATACTTGATAGGGTCATTATTTGAATAATTGAGTCATATGATTGCCCTTGTTTGCATGAGAACTTAGGATAGAATTTGATTGTTTTTGGATTGATCTTATTTCCCCAATTTTTGATAAAATTTTTGAAAAAATGATTTTTGAAGATAAAATTTTGAATTTTCATGCATATTTTGATTAATTGATTTGATTATGATTGATGAATGCTTAGAATTTTAATAATGTTTGATTTATTGATTGAGTTATAGCATGATGTTTGATTTCTTAGAATTAGGTATAATTGAAGTTTGTGATATGATCTTATTCATTAATTGCTTCTATGATTATCTATTTCTAGAACTTGTGTTCAATCTTGATTGAAATTATGATTGAGAAAGTATGTCATGGATATATGTCAAGAATAAGTGTGGGGGACTACTTATATAAAATGGTAGTTTAAAAAAATTGTTTTCATAAAAAGAAGTGTTTTCATGATAGAGGAGAAGAGGTATTTCTATAAAAAAAAAATCCATTGTTGTCACTCTTTTCTTAAACAAAAGGAGTTAGTAACCCTTGGAACGAGGATAAGAGGCATGGAATTACAGAAATATTGTCCCTCTGAAAAAATAAAAGAAGGAGTCCTTCTAGAGTGCTAGTAGCCTCGAAAATGGGAGTTAGTAACCCCAAATCATGAATACTTCGAGGTTAGTAACCTCAATTTTTTAAAAAATAATTACCCTTGAAAATCTATTATAACCCACAATGACCCTTGATTTATATTTATGACATTGCAATCTTTTGAGTAATGGAGAAAGAGAGGAAAACATGAGCTTATAGAAAGAAGTAGTTATAGAAAGTGAAGAATGGTAAGTGATTAAAACTACTTTGATTATGGCTACTTAAGAATGATGATGCTTGTTGTTTCTTGATCTTTAGATTAAATATCATTATTATTCTTTGTTATTTTGATTTCATGATTAAATTGATTCTTTTATGTATGTATGAATTCAAATTGATTTCTTGAAAAATTGGTTTTTGATTAACTTACACATTGATTTGCTAAGGGACTAGCAAAGTTCAAGTGTGGGGGAAAATATGATCGAGCCAAAAACAACCCTATTTTTATAGTTATTTTACTATGTTTTTGGATCAATTTATGCTTAAATATATGTTATTTTGTTAATATTTGTGTTTTGAGTCTTTATGAGATGTGAAATTGATAATTTGATAATTTTCACTACTTTTGGAGCTATTTTGATGAATTTTTACACAGATATGAGCAAAGTAATTTTGAGTATAGATTTGGAGATTCGAAGTTCGTGTTTGAAGATTCATTGAAGACAATTTGAAGATTTGAAGACCATTGAAGAATAATTTCAAGAGCAAGAATTGAAGAATGGAGCTTTAATTGCGAAGGATTGAAGACAAGCCATGAAGGAATCCGGAAGCTAAGGAATTTTTGATATTTAATATGGGAAAATACTCAGCCCATATAAATCATTAATTGGAATTAAAATCCCAATTAATGACTTCTATATTCAAGGAAATATCCAAATTCCCGTAGATTCCCGATTCTGGTCCTAACAGGATTAGGATTCAGCGCAGTCTCGGTAGAAAAATCATAACTTTCTGCTCAGATCTCCGTTTTAGGCCCGTGAGTAGGCGTTGGAAAGCTAACTTCGAGATCTACAAATTTCCTTTGAAGTCCAAGACCCAGTTCTGCCATCTTCAAGCCTAAAAATGATGTCGAAGTCTCTGCACGAATTCAGCAAAATTTCATGATCCTATTTTGACTTGGATTCTACTCTAGGAAGACTTTTAATCTAACTTAGACTATAAGTTAGACCCAAAAACATCCTAGACTCCTTTCCTACTTAGACTTGGAGTCTTGGGGGTTATTTCCACTATAAATAGCCACCTTAGGTCTAGGTTTTTGATGTATGTAGATCTAGAGATTTTATTTTGAAGAATTGTTGAAGATTTGGAGGAGTTTGCCCTAGGAGCCGTCGCCCCCCTCTTCTTCTCATCCTTAGATAAGTTTTTCTTCTTATTCTTTGGATGCTCACTCAATTCATGAGTGAGTAATCCTTTTCTTTTCTCCAATGTAGAATTTAATTGATCTCTTGACTTAAATCATGGTGAGATTTTGTGCTTTTATAGTGAAAATTAATAGGGTATTTCTTAATATCTCTGCATGAATTCTATGTTGCTTGTTTTGATAGATTGAAGCTAACACTTTCTTGATAAATTAAGTAGCATTAGCTAAATTAAATCTTGAAGGATCTTCGGATTTAATTGTTTGGTAGCAATTGGAAGCGAAGGATCTTCCTTCCAAGGGATTTAAGAATCTTTGACCAATTTTTAATTGCCCATTGTGCTTGCAAATTATTAGATCTTAATGATTTATTCTTGAGTAATTATCACACTGGATCAAGAGATAATTATTTAAAGAATAAAAGGGATAATTCACACTGGATCAAGAGCTTTATCTAATTAAGGTAATTTAGGATTAAATTCCAAGCAAGCTATCCATTGTTTTCATAATCTTTAGATATCAATGATCCATGTTATTGTTGTCCAGAGGGATATTAATTCTATGTTGGAGGGTTCTTTTAATTATTTTCTCAATTTATTCTCCGCTTTCTGATTAATTGTTTTCTTTAATTTTCTTGATTGTTTTCTTAGATAGTCTTAATTATTAGTTTGATTTGATTTAATTTTACTTTCAAAATCTTCTTTATTTTATTTGTTTGTTTTAAGAAAAAAGAATAATAACCTATCTCTCTGTGGGATCGACCCCTACTTGCCCTAGCTATCTTTAGTTAGTAATTGTTGTGATTTTTATTTTTATGATTTGCTGACGACTGATCATCAGACATTCCAGTGATTGCAGCACAACTTATAAAGAAATTTTGTAAGTGCTCATCAGGATTTTCATGAGACTCTCCTTGAAAAATTGGCAGCATGCGGATCACTCCAGGATTCAACTTATACGACATGTCCATGACTGGATAGTCAATGCAGAGTGGTGGCAATTCACAGTTGAAATTCAGCTCTCTTAACGAACGTTGTTTCTCCATTAGATTTTTCCTACAAAACAGAGATGATCAAGTGCAAATCGAATATAGCAAAGAAAAAGAAAAAGAAAATAATACACAATCTCCCCGGCAACGGCGCCAAAATTTATGATCGATCGTCAGCAATCATAAAAATAAAAATCACAACAATTACTAACTAAAGATAACTAGGGCAAGTAGGGGTCGATCCCACAGAGAGATAGGTTATTGTTCTTTTTCTTAAAACAAACAAACAAAATAAAGAAGATTTTGAAAGTAGAATTAAATTAAATCAAACTAGAAATTAAAATTATCTAAGAAAGCAATCAAGAAAATTAAAAAAACAATTAATTAAAAAGCAAAGGATAAATTGAGAAAATAATTAAGAAAACCCTCCAATATAGAATTAATATCCCTCTTGACAATAATAACATGGATCATTGATATCTAATAATTATGAAAACAATGGATAGTTTGCTTGGAATTTAATCCTAAATTGCCTTAATTAGATAAAGCTCTTGATCCAATGTGAATTATCCCTTTTATTCTTTAAGCAATTACCTCTTGATCCAGTGTGATAATTACTCAAGAATAAAGCATTAAGATCTAGTAATTTACAAGCACAATGGGCAATTAAAAATTGGTGAAAGATTCTTAAATCTCTTGTAAGGAAGATCCTTCGCTTCCAATTGCTACCAAACAATTAAATCCGAAGATCCTTCAAGATTTAATTTAACTAATGCTACTTAATTTATCAAGAAAGTGCTAACTTCAATCCATCAAAACAAGCAACATATAATTCATGCAGAGATATTAAGAAATACCCTATTAATTTTCATATAAAAGCACAAAATCTCACCATGCTATAAGTCAAGAGATCAATTAAATTCTACATTGAAGAAAAGAAAAGGATTACTCACTCATGAATTGAGTGAGCATCCAAAGAATAAGAAGGAAATTTATCTATGGATGGGAAGAAGAGGGGGGCGGTGGCTCCTAGGACTTTCTCCTCCAAATCTTCAACAATTCTTCAAAATACAATCTCTAGATCTACATACATTAGAAACCTAGATCTAAGGTGGCTACTTATAGTGGAAATAACCCTAAAGCCTCCAATTCTAAGTAGGATAGGACTCTAGGACGTTTTTAGGGCTGACTTGGTCTCCGCGTTAGCTTAAAAGTCTTCCTAGAGTTGAAATCCTAGTCAAAATAGGATCCTGGAATTTTCTGGAATCATGCAAGGACTTCGATGTCGTTTTTGGGCTTGAAGATGGCAGAACTGGGTCTTGGACTTCAAAGGAAAGTTGTAGATATTGGAGTTAGCTTTCCAACGCCTACTCACAGGCCTAAAATGGACATCTGACCAGAAAGTTATGATTTTTTTACCGAGACTGTGCTGAATCTTAATCCTGTTAGGACTAGAAGCGGGAATATGCGGGAATTGGATATTTCCTTGGATATAGGAGACACAAATTGGGATTTTAATTCCAATTGTGGGCTTATATGGGCTGAGTATAATCTCATATAAAATATCCAAAATTCCAAAGGTTTCGGCCTTCTTCATGGCTTGTCTTCAATCCTTCACAATTAAAGCTCCATTCCTCAATTCTTGGCTCTTGAGATAATTCTTCAATAGTCTTCAAATCTTCAAATTATCTTCAATAAATCTTTAATCACGAACTTCGAATCTCCAAATCCATACTCAAAATTGCTAAGTCCATATTTGAGTAAAAAGTCATCAATTTAGCTCCAAAAATAATGAAAAACAACAAGTTTCCACTTTTTTGTCTTCAAGACCTAAAAACACAAATACTTATAAAATAGGGTTAAATCACACATATAAATACCAAAAAGCATAGGAAATGATCATAAAAATAGGGTCTATTTTAGTTCAATCACCATCTTTGTTGTCGTTAGAGGTTAATGCAATAAAAGCTTTCGACATCCTTGATTGGCATTACTTATTTCTTGCCCTTGTGAAGTGTCCTCATCTTGGCTAATTTCCTCATCCTTCAAAAAGAATTGATTCATGGGTATCCATTCCTCTTCTCCATAGCATCCATGTTTAAGAAATTTGTTGACACCCATTAAATCTGGATCTATAGGTTCCAAAAGTTGGGTATCAACAAGATCCTTCAACTCTTTAGGATGTTCAAAGTGCTCATCGTTTGGTAGCTCTTCCTCGTGCTTGGCAATCTTTGGTGGAGAAGATGGAGGAATATCCATCTTAATTTCTTCATTCGGTGCTCCCCTTTCTTCTTGCACAACCTTGGGAGCTTCTGATTCATGATGTCTTTGTGTAGTCTTGGCTATTTCCTCAATTAGATTCCTTTGCTCCTTAATAGATTTTGAAAAGAATCCAATACTACCACAGGCATCATCAATCATCGCCCTCTCATTGTCTTGCAACCCATAGAAGAAAATATTAAGAAGATATAGTTCAGAGATCTTATGGTTTGGACTGTTGTGACACAATCTGTTGAACTTCTCCCAAAATTGTTGCAAGTTCTCTTCCCATAACTGTTCGCAATCTTCAATCTGTCCTCGAATATCTTCTTGCACCATGTCACGAAACAATTTAAGAGAATCTTAGGTGTTGGCGTGGCTTTGTCTTCAACTTCTTTGTTGTTTCCTTCCTTCCTCGGCAACGACGCCAAAATTGTGATCGGTCGTCAACGAAACATAAAATAAATCCCCACAAAATCTAACTAGGTAGCTAGGGTAAGCAGGGTCGAATCCCACAGAGAAGGATGAAACGAATATTGAAAACAAAACACTTGGAAACACTTAAGAAAATTGGGGATTAGAAATCACAATTAAAAAACAATTAAATAAAAGCAAAGCAAAAAACTAAATTAAACTAAACTAAAATACTAATTAATTAAACAATTAATTAAAAAGCACACTTTCTTTCCAATGGTAGAGATTAATCAATCGGAGATATGGATCATTGATATGAAAAGATAAATTTAGTACAACCAATTTATTGAATTAGGCAAGAATCAATTTTACGCCACTTTATAAATAGAGGTAAAATATCAAACAAGAATCATTCAATATTTTCTTAAGAATAATTGATCTAGCTTTCCCTAACATGCTAATTAGTTAATCTAACTCCATTAGGCCCAAAGATTAACCCTATTATTCATGAATCCATATTATTACGCCTCAGAATCATGAATAAAGCATTAAGAACAATTATAGATTCAAACATGCTTAATAAATAAAATCAAACCTACATCCAACCAAACTATTATGCCTTGGTTTTCAATAAGACTTATTAATTCCATCGATTCCTTGATGAGAGGCAATCAATTTATATCAATTATTAGGCATACCAATTAAGTCTCAACCCAATAAAATCAATAGATTAATCCTGTTATTGACAATAGTGCACATCTAAAGCAATAAAATTCATAATCATAATCATTATAACATGAATTAATATGCTATTCAAACGAGAAAGTCATACCAAATTATAAGTGCAGCATCTCTCCATATCAATTGATTAAAATCTTTAAAGGATAGAAAGATTTAAGAGAACAAGCCTCTCATGAATTGAAGAGAATCCATGAGAGAAAAATAAAGAAAACAAGAAGAACTTACAGAAATTTCCCCTCCCTTGGGAAGAAAAAACCTAGAGAGAATTTAATGTATAATGTCTAATATCTAGTAGTGCCTAGGGTTTCTACCAAAGATGGGTATTTATAGGAGGCTCCTTAGGTTAAACTTAGAGTTAAAACCGACCTAAGGTGCTTTAGAGGCGTGCTGGGCTAATTTCTTGGTCATCAAGTGAAATCCAACAACTTTGATGGGCTGAAAATAGAGAAAACCGAAGTCTGGCCCAAAACTGCTACTGTCCGCAATGTTCAGGGGCATTTTTGACCATCTCAATGGCAAAATTGGGCTTCATGCAAAACAGCAAAGTTGTAGATTTTGGAGTTAGCTTTCCAACGCATCTTGAATCATCGCATTTAGACCTCTGTAGACAAATTTATGAATTTTCTCCCGAAGGGTCGCTGAAATCGGAATTAATTGGAGAAGTTTCAAGAGGAAGACACCAGACCCGCGCTGATTTTGGCAGCCCGACTGTCCCTGGGCACCCAGCTGAGATGCCTAGCCGCCCAAGTCAACTAAGGAACCATCAAGATGTCGCGTCTTCTTCCTCACTTAACTTGTGTTCTTGATCCTTTCACCTTGAAAACTTGTAGCAATAATCTTTATGGCTTCCATAAACATAAAAATAAGCTTCAAAGGGTCTTCAATCACGAACATCAAAGCTCCAAAATCTTCATGAAATTTCCACTTGAATATTTATGCCATAATTCCATCAAAATAGCTCCAAAAAGTAGGAAAATAGTACTTTTCCACTTTTCTTGTCTTCAAGACCTATGATCACAAATATTAACAAAATAAGACATAATCAAGTTCAATTATGCATAAATCCTCCTAGAAACATAGGAAAATGACCATAAAAATATGTCATATTTCGGTCTGATCAAAAACTTGTTTATCAAAGAGATTAAATCATCAAATCAAATCCAACGAATCATACATATATAGACAAGTTGACATATGCATAATAGATTATCATCAATTAATCAATCAATTGATATAGAATTAAAGCACAAGATCTCACCATAGGTGTAAAATAATTAATAGTTTTTTAGTAAATTCAAAAACCTTCCTTCATTATTGAAGATAACTATAATTATAAAATTTAAGTTTTGTTAATTGGATAGGCTAATAAAGAATATGCCATTTCATTTTTTAACTTCTATCATTTTCTTTTCGGTTGTTGGCATCCTGTCTTTCATTTGGTATTTTAGACGGGACCACCTGGTCAATGTCCACGGCTTGATGTTCCAAGTAGAAGTCAAAGACCCGGAACAATACGGAGGGAATGGGAAGCTCACATAATTGATGTTGCCAAATCCATTTTCATAATCTTTCTTTCACAAATAGTGTTCTCGTTAAAAGGTATGTTTATGCCGACTGAGACAAAGGGGAAAGCTAATTACCTCAACAGAAGCGCCAACTTTCTCATTGGCTTGATAACAACTACTTTAATAATCACCTGCACAGAGCTGATTCCAGGAAGAGGCATCGCCAGTATTGCTTCGGTTGCAACGTTTTTTTCTTCTGCTCTCAGGATATTATTTGTTTCAATTTTTCAATTTATATATTTTTTATAATATATTATAGAATTGCAAATTTTGGTACAGCTTATATATTACTATAGATTTGCATGTTTCTTTCTTTTACTTGTTTCAAAATTCCATATTAAGCATTATTTTATTTCTTTCAAAATTTCGTATTAAGCACTATTTAATAGTATTTTATTTCTTCAAGTTTCTTGATCCCTTCCTCTCTCTCTCTTTCTTTTCCGTTCTATTTATATTCTTTTCTTTTTGGTTGGTCTGCTAAGAAGTCTGGTGGATCATAATCTCTATCTCTATGCAATGAAAATTGCTAATTACAAAGCTCTATCACTAGATTCTTTTTGTGAAACTTACCATCGACTAAAATATAGTGTCGCTACTATTGATTTGATGACCATCTTGACTGCTTATTTATTCGGGTGAAAGGAGGAACATTTAAAACAAGATTTTAAGGAAAATTTCAACATGAAGCTCACCGACGACAACATGTGGATATTCACGGAGGTAATCTTTTTTTTATTCTTTTAGCATTGGGTACCTTCTTAAAAACATATACAGACCGACCGATAAGGATTTGCAACTGGCACCAGAAGATTTGAACAAACTCATGAGTTTTGCCTTGGGAATGATTGTTGGCGTATACCTTATGTAAGTTTTTTAGTAAATTCAATTAAGAAAATTGATAACCTTCCTTCATTATTGAAGATGACAATAATTATAAAATTTGAGTGTTTTTTTTTTGTTGTTCAATGAGATTGATTACTTCATATCTTTGGTATTGCTTCCTTTTGTTAATGCGTGTTTTACAGAATGAAAAATTCCCAATTCCAAAGCACTATCACTAGAATCATTTCGTGAAACTTACTATCGCCTAAAATATAGTGTCGCTACTATTATTTTGATGACCATCCTGACTGTTTATTGGTAAAACAAGATTTTAAGGAAAATTTCAACATGGAGCTCACCGACGACAACATGTGGATATTTACAAAGGTACTCTTATTTATTTTTTTATTCTGTTAGCATTGAATACCTTCTGAAAAACATATACTGGCCGGCCGATTATGATTTAGGACTGGCACTAGAAGATTTGAACAAACTCATGAATTTTGCCTTGGGAATGATTTTTGAGGTATACCTTATGTTTAACTTGAATTTCTTTATGATATCAGAGCCACACTGCTTAAAATGCTTAAATCTAAGATAACCTTCTTTATTGACTAATGTTTAAATTCGTTCTTAATAGCCCTATAGTTTTTTAGTATATTCAAATAAGAAAATTGATAACCTTCCTTCATTATTGAAGATGACAATAATTATAAAATTTGAGTTTTTTTGTTTGTTCAATGAGATTAATTACTTCATATCTTTGATATTGTTTCCTTTTATTAATGCGTGTTTTACAGAATGAAAAATTTCTAATTCCAAAGCACTATCACTAAATTCTTTTCGTGAAACTTACAATCGCCTAAAATATAGTGTTGCTACTATTATTTTGATGACCATCCTGAGTGCTTATTGGTAAAACAAGATTTTAAGGAAAACTTCAACATGGAGCTCACCAATTACAACATATGGATATTTACAGAGGTGCTCTTATTTATTTTTTGATTCTGTTAGCATTGGATACCTTCTGAAAAACATATACAGACCAACCGATTATGATTTAGGACTGGCACTAGAAGATTGAAAAAACTCTTGAATTTTGCCTTGGGAATGATTGTTGGGGTATACCTTATGTTTAACTTGAATTTATTTATGATATCAGAGCCACACTGCTGAAAATGCTTAATTTAAGATAACCTTCTTTATTGACTAATGTTTAAATTCGTTCTTTATAGCCCTATAGTTTTTTAGTAAATTCAAATAAGAAAATTGAAAACCTTTCTTCATTATTTAAAATAACCATAATTATAAAATTTAAGTTTTGTTAATTGGATAGGCTAATAAAAGAATATGACATTTCATTTTTTAACTTCTGTCATATTCTTTTAAGTTGTTAGCATCCTGTCTTTCATTTGGTATTTTAGACGGGATCACCTGGTCAATGTCCACGGCCTGATGTTCCAAGTATAAGTCAAAGACTCGACAACAATACGGAGGGAATGGGAAGCTCACATAATTGACGTTGATAAAGTCCTTTTTCATAATCTTTCTTTCACCCATAGCGTTCTCGCTAAAAAGTATGCTTATGCCGACTAAGATAAAGGGGAAAGCTAATTACCTCAACAGAACCACCAACTTTCTCATTGGCTTGATAACAATTGCTTTAATAATTACCTGCACAGAGCTGATTTCAGGAAGAGGCGTCGCCGGTATTGCTTCAGTTGCAATGCTTTTTTTCTTCTGCTATCAGGATTTATCTGTTTCAAATTTTCAATTTATATATTTTTTATAATATATTATAGAATTGCAAGTTTCGTACAACTTATATATTACTATAGAACTGCAAGGTTCTTTCTTTTACCTTTTTCAAAATTCAATATTAAGCACTATTTTACTTATTTCAAAATTTTGTATTAAGAACTATTTAATAGTATTTTATTTCTTCAAGGTTCCTGAATCGTGATCCCTTCCCCTCTCTCTCTCT
>AWUE01022235.1:0-44923 GCA_001974825.2 Corchorus olitorius
CCAATTAGTATTTTATATGGGCTGAGTATTTTCCCACATAAATTATCCATAAATACCAAAGCTTGAGAACTTATCCATGGCTTGTCTTCAATTAAAGCTCCAATCTTCAATCCTTGCTTCTTGAAATAGATCTTCAATGGTCTTCAAGTCTCCAATTTATCTTCAAATGGTCTTCAAACACGAACTTCGAATCTCCAAATCTATGCTCAAAATTGCTTTGCTCAAATCTGTGTAAAAAGTCATCAAAATAGCTCCAAAAGAGGTGAAAAATAACAATTTCTCAATTTCACATCACTTAAGAACTTTAAACACAATTATCATCAAAATAGCACATAATTAAGCATAAATAGATCCAAAAACATAGTAAAATAGCCATAAAAATAGGGTTGTTTTTGGCTCGATCACCTTCCTTCATTATTGAAGATGACAATAATTATAAAATTTGTGTTTTTTTTTGTTTGTTCAACGAGATCGATTACTTAATATTTTTTATATTGTTTCCTTTTGTTAATGCGTGTTTTACAGAATGAAAAATTCCTAATTCCAAAGCACTATCACTAGATTCTTTTCGTGAAACTTACTATCGCCTAAAATATAGTGTCGCTACTATTGTTTTGATGACCACCCTGACTGGTTATTGGTAAAACAAGATTTTAAGGAAATTTTCAACATGGAGCTCACCGACGACGACATGTGGATATTTAAAGAGGTACTCTTATTTATTTTTTTTATTCTGTTAGCATTGGATACCTTCTGAAAAACATATACAGACCGACCGATTATGATTTAGGATTGGCACTAGAAGATTTGAACAAAATCATGAATTTTGCCTTGGGAATGATTGTTGGGGTATACCTTATGTTTAACTGGAATTTCTTTATGATATCAGAGCCACACTTCTTAAAATGCTTAATCTAAAATAACCTTCTTTAGTGCCTAATGTTTAAAGTCGTTCTTAATAGCCCAATAACTTTTTAGTAAATTCAAATAAGAAAATTGATAACCTTTCTTCATTATTTAAAATAACCATAATTATAAAATTTAAGTTTTGTTAATTGGATAGGCTAATAAAAGAATATGACATTTCATTTTTTAACTTCTGTCATATTCTTTTCAGTTGTTGGCATCCTGTCTTTTATTTGGCATTTTAGACGGGATCACCTGGTCAATGTCCACGGCCTGATGTTCCAAGTAGAAGTCAAAGACCCGGCAACAATACGGAGGGAATGGGAAGCTCACATAATTGACGTTGATAAAGCCCTATTCATAATCTTTCTTTCACCCGTAGCGTTCTCGCTAAAAAGTATGTTGATGCCGACTGAGACAAATGGGAAAGCTAATTACCTCAATAGAACCACCAACTTTCTCATTGGCTTGATAACAATTTCTTTAATAATCACCTGCACAGAGCTGATAACAATTGCTACTTCGTGTTTTACTGAATGAAAATTCCTAATTCTAAAGCATTATCACTAGTTTCTTTTCGTGAAACTTACCATTGTCTAAAATATAGTGTTGCTACTATTGTTTTGATGATTGCCTTGATCGCTTACTCGTTGGGGTGAAAGGAGGAACATTTAAAACTAGATTTTAAGGAAAATTTCAACATGGAGCTCACCGACGACAACATGTGGATATTTACATAGAAACTCGTATTTTGTTCTGCTGTTAGCATTGGATACCTTCTAAAAACATATACAAACCAACCGATAAGGATTTAGGACTGGCATTAGAAGATTTGATCAAACTCATGAAATTTGCCTTGGGAATGATTGTTGGGGTATACCTTATGATTAACTTGAATGATATCAGAGCCACACTGCTTAAAATGCTTGACCTAAGACGATTAATAATCTTTTAGTTAGAGTACGTCATAAAAAAGGTGCAAGATAAATATTGTATAAATTTGCGCATCAATTGTTCATACTCCGACCAGACTCGTCCAAGAAGGGGTTTGCAACTCGAGAATTTGATTACTTCCTTAATATGATTTTAGGTACAATATCTATAATCAATGTTCTAATAACCGTTGGAATTATTTTGGATTTGTTTTCCTTTTGCTAATGCGTGTTTTATAGAATGAAAATTCCTAATTCCGAAGCACTATCACTAGATTCGTTTCGTAAAACTTACCATCGCCTAAAATATAGTGTTGCTACTACTGTTTTAATGACCATCCTGATCGCTTACTCGTTCGGGCGAAAAGAGGAACATTTAAAACTAGATTTTAAGGAAAATTTCAACCTGGAGCTCACCGACGACAACATGTGGATATTTATAGAGGTACTCTTATTTCTTTTGTTAGTATTGGATACCTTCTGAAAAACATATATAGATCGGCCTGTAGACACCCATTTTTGTCCATATCATTTCAATTTAAATCAATTTATTTCTTAATTGGCATTAGGATCACCTAGGGGGCATTCTGGTCATTTTCACACTAAGGGCATCCTGGTCATTTGCATATTCAGGGGCATTTTGGTCATTTTCGGTCCACTTCTAACTTAGATTAGTTAATTCATCTTTAGTCATCTAAATTGCATTGAAAAAACCCAAAAAATCTTAATGTGCACCTTTGGCATTTTTGCATATTTCATGGCTTAGCTTCATTTAGTGATTTAGTATTGTTGCATTTCAATCATGTAATCTAAGCTTAATTTAGTTCATTGATTACTTAACCCTCAATTTACAATTTAACAATTAGTTAGACATTTGCATAAGTGGGATTTGCATAATTTTGAGGATGGTATTAGTTGGAAAAAGCACATGAAAATGGAATTTGCAATTGGTTAGTAAAGCACTTTCTCACTTTGCACATCTAATTAGTCCCTTTAAATTAGTACCATAATTAGAAGGCATATTAGAATTTGAGATAATCTCATATGGCATAGCACTTTGTATTACATATTTTCTTAATTTCATGCATAGCATTACATTTTCTTAATTTCATGCATAGCATTACATCATTTTGCACTTGCATCATTTGCATTATTGCATAAATAATGGAAAGCAATGCATAACATGTCTCTTTTGATTTGTTGTTACATTGAAAGGTGATGATAAAAAGGGCATTTGATTTACAAATTGGCCCAAGAAATTCTTTCTTTCTCCTATATTGTTGCTGCATTGCTCAAAGATAGTTTCCATAAGCGTTTTCTGGAGAAACAAAGCAAAAATACAAGTTAGAGGCAAAGCAAACAGCCCAAGCAAATTGCCACAGCGCAGTCCTGGAAAAATGCAAATTCGATTACCTTAGGGAGCTCGAACGGAAAAACTTTGTGAATGAAAGTTGTAGAGGATTCTTGGGGCTTCAATTTGGGCACAAGAACGAAACGATTCGGATTTGAGACGAGGGAGATGTGGGCCCCGCAATATAGCCTTCCAAATCTGCAGAAATCCTGGACAGCAGTTGTACTCGGAGAAGACTTCAAAATTGACACCCAGGATGACTTCATTTGACAAAATGGTCTGCATGGGACTTGAAGAGCACTCTTTGGGGATTCCATAGCCGTAAGAACACACCATTTGGAGCTGAATAAAAAAATATATGAATTTCTGAAGTACAGGGTGCAAAAATGGTTCACAAACAGCATGTTGTTTTCTTAAATGTTTAGGTGATCACATACGGGAACGAAATTGCCTCATTTTATGGCTGTCAAATAACCAATGACACATTCAAGGACCAACAGGGCATAACAAATCAAAGGTGTTGCAGGACAAGACAATTTCATAAGGAAGAATTGTCCAACGAGCAAAATAATTCAGTGAATGTGACAGCAAGATTTCCCAAACTTCAGAGGCAGATGTAAAATAAAGGAATGCCAAGAGAGCCACATATTTGGCCATGATGTAGTGTGAATGCGTATAGTGCAATCTAATGCAGCAAACTACCAGTTTAAGACTAATGAAATAAATTTACATATGTCAAAAAATTGCAATCAAAACAAGACAAAAATGAGTAAGAAATTACCTCATGGGAAGCCTTAGAGCCAGCTGGATCCTTATCCCTTTTGCTGGCTAACAAATTCAATGGCATAAGAGACAAATTTGTTAGCTAAAAAAGGGGAATGGATTCATTCATCGAAGAAAGGGGGGCACTCAAATTGACTATTGATCTCTCCTCCTTCTCTCATATATACGAGGACTCTCTCCTTAACAGAATGGGATGGAAAAAAAAAAGCACCTTCTCTCACTGATCAATCTCCTTTTTTGTTGATGAACCCACACACACACAGACTGGGATAGCTCTCTACACTCTCATTTTCCCACCTTCTTCTTCACTAAACACACACAAAAAATACACAAAAATTCATAAATGGGTATTAGCCGAAACTCTAGAGAGAAAAAGGGGATTTGAAAGTTCCATTTTTCTATTTTTTGTAATAAAAAAGGGAGAAAGGAGAAGAGCAAAGAAGGAATAGATCTTACCAGTGTGTCGAAAGAACTTCCCCCCCAAGGATTGTTCGAGTAGGACTTGATCTCTTAGGCTCTTTGATTCATAATTTCGAAATCAAAAGCTTTGTTTTTTCCTTGTTATCTCGAGGGGTTTTCAGTTTCGGGTTTCGAGTGTCAATCATGGTTGGGTCGATGGTGTCGAAGGGTTGAACGCGAGAATTGCAGAGCACCAGTTAGGGTTCATCGGGTTTGAAGGTAGAGAAAAAAAACGAAATGAGGAAGGGAGAAGAAGGAGAGCTCGATAAAAGGGAGCTCTTGGGCTAAAACGACACCGTTTTTTGTAAGTTCCCCTTTCATTTTTTTTCCAATTAAATCCACCTTGTTTTAATTTGTTGCAATTTGGGGCTTGTTTGTTTGGTGTATTGAATTTTGTTCCTAATTTCATGATTGATGAAGTTAATTTTAATTAATTTATATGTGTCTATGTGGTTATGATGGTGATTTGTTGATCAAAGTGATGATTTTGTTAAAAGATTAGATTTTTTAGTGAAAAAGCTTTGTCTTTGATTAGTGTATCATATTGGATTAGATCTATGTTGCATTGATAGTTTATTTTGTGAAAAAATATGTCAAAAAAGTTTAAGTTGCTAGTTTCCTTGTTAAAGGTGTGATTTTTATAGCATGGATGATTAGAATTTGATAATGTTTTTTTGGAGGTTAATTTAAGCTTAAAAAATCAAGTCTTTGGCTTGAAATTTTGATTGTTGAGTTATAGTTGATTCAAAGATGGATTCTTGATTTCCTCTAGAATTGATTTTAACTATAAAATTACATTTTTTGATTCAAAGCTTGAATTTTCAAAGTAAGATTAGCTTGGAAAGGAATGGAATCGTTTTGAGCTAATTAATGTTTGGAAATCAAAGCTATTGAATTGAGAATCTAATTTTCTAGATTAAAATTGATTTGAGAGGAAGTCAATGGTTTTTTTAGAGTTAATTTTAATTTAAAATAAGTATTCTAGCTTAAAGATTTTTTTGGATTTGTATTAACAAAAGTTCTAATTAAGTCATGCATGTCCTTTAATTGTACTCCTGTTCTTTTAAAGACCCAAATTTGTTTCCTTATTCACTTAGGCCCCTGATTAGAACTTTAATTTGCCTTTTAATTTAATTGAGTCCTTGATTTTAAATTTTACTTATCTTTTGATACAATTGGCTCCTTGATTTGTAGTATTTATAGTATGATTGTGCAATGCAGTCACTGTTTTACATTACTTGTGCCTTTTGCTTTCCTGATTTTTGCTAATCTTCTACTTGATATGCAGAAATGTCCCCAGTTTGTCCAATTCGACCATTAGGCTTCCATTTCTTTAAGTTATTTGATGTTTAAGTTTTTGGGCTTAATTAAGCTTTGGGGTTTGTAATAAGTTAGTAATTTAGTGTAGAGATAAAAGTAGAGTTTAATTGCATGCATATCATGTTTATTTGTAATTAATTATATCTACTCGCATGTCATGCCACTTTAATATAGTTGACAACCGTAACCTTTTTGAAGAAGGGGTATTTAGTGAGTGGTCGAGTTTTCGAGGCCACTGAATGTCTTCGAGGATGAGACGGTTCTTCTCGGGATGCGTCGGGGTTCCGAGCATATACCCCGGGAAAAGTTTTCGATAACCCGGGCTACGTGAGTCAACCTTAACAACCGGATTTTGCATTCATCATTTCATACATGCATTAATCAAGATTTAGGAAAATCCAAAAAAAGGAAAAACAGAAAATTAAAAGATGTAATAAAATTGGTTTTGAAAAAATGTTTTTTTATGTTCTCTTATTTAGTTTTCAAAAATTTAAGAAAAAATAATTCAAGAGTTTTTAAGGTGAAAAGTTTTCAAAAAGAATGTGTTTCTATTAATTTCAGAAAAGAAAAGAAGGTTTTTGGAAAATCAATAAAATTAATCGAGTTTTAAAAAATTCAAAAAAACTGAATGAAAAAAGGTTTTGTCACAGCATTTTTTAAAAGCATCTTTCAAGTGTGGAAGGTTCAACAAGAGAACAAATAGTAAAAGAGGAATAAAGATGGAATTAATCGACGATAGTTCGATCATATTCTTTCGAAATTCTCGACATTTAAATCTATTTTAAGAATTGATTTTTTTCCTAACCTTTTTTAATAATCAAAGATATGATTAAAAGCAACCAATTTTTCTTTTGACCCACCAGTTCTAGTTAGATTAAGAGGTACTGTCACTTGGCGGGCGCTCCGGGGGTGCTGATCCTTCCCCAGGCATAATCGACTCTCGAACCTAGATCCAGGTTAGAAAACCGAGCCTTAGGTTTAGTGGGTCCAGGCCGAGCTTACGACCTCATTAGACTGTTAGGTTGACCGGTAGGTGGCTAATCACACCTAGAAAAAAGATTAGTGGCGACTCCTTTTCATTAGTCGGCATGGTTCCTCGGACCCGAACGTTTTGACAGTTTGGCGACTCCACTGGGGATATGTATAGAGGTACTCTTATTTTTTTTTATATACCTTCTGAAAAACATATATAGACCGGCCCATAAGGATTTAGCACTGGCACCAAAAGATTTGAATAAACTCATGAATTTTGCCTTGAGAATGATTGCTAGGGTATAACTTATGTTTAACTTTAATTTCATCATGATATCGGAGCCACACTGCTTAAAAGGCTAGATAGAAGACGATTAATAATTTTTTAGTTAGAGTACGTCATAGAGATGCAAGATAATATTCTATAAATTTGAGCATCAACTATCTAATAGTATTTTATTTCTTCAAGAATCCTGAATCCCGATCCCTTTCTCTCACTCTCTTTCTTTTCCGTTCTATTTATATTCCTTTATTTTTGGTTGGTCTGCTAAGAAGTTCGGCGGATCATAATCTCTATCTCTATGCAATGAAAATTCTTAATTACAAAACACTATCACTAGATTCTTTTTGTGAAACTTACCATCGTCCAAAATATAGTGTCGCTACTTCTGTTTTGATGACCATCTTGACTGCTTATTGGTTCGACGAAAGGAGGAACATTTAAATCAAGATTTTAAGTAAAATTTCAACATGGAGCTCACCGACGACAACATGTGGATATTTACAGAGGTACTCTTATTTTTTTTATTCTTTTAGCATTGGGTACCTTCTTAAAAACAAATACATTCCGACCGATAAGGATTTAGGACTAGCACCAGAAGATTTGAACAAACTCATGGGTTTTGCCTTGGGAATGATTGTTGGCGTATACCTTATGTTTAACTTGAATTTCATTATGATATCAGAGCCACACTGCTTAAAAGTATTGATATAAGACGATTAATAATTTTTAGTTAGAGTACATTATAAAAAGGATACAAGATGATATTGTATAAATTTGCGCATCAACCATTCATACTCCGACGAGACTAGTCCAAGAAGAGGTCTACAGCTCGAGAATTTGATTGCTTCCTTAAAATGATTTTTTAGGTACAATAACTATAATCAATGTTTTAATAACTATTGGAATTATTTTGTATGTTTTTTTTTCCTTTTGCTAGTGCGTGTTTTACAGAATGAAAATTCCTAATTCCGAAGCACTATCACTAGATTCTTTTCATGAAACTTACCATCGCCTAAAATATAGTGTTGCTACTACTGTTCTGATGACCATGCAAATCGCTTACTCGTTCGAGTGATAAAGGAGGAACATTAAAAACTAGATTTTAAGGATAATTTCAACATGGAGCTCACCGACGACAACATGTGGATATTTATAGAGAAACTTTTATTTTTTTAATTCTGTTAGCATTGGATACCTTCTAAAAACATATACAGACCGACCGATAAGGATTTAGGACTGCCACTAGAAGATTTGAACAAACTCATGAAATTTGCCTTGGGAATGATTGTTGTGGAATACCTTATGACTAACTTGAATTTCATTATGATATCAGAGCGACACTACTTAAAATGCTTAATCTAAGGCGATTAATAATCTTTTAGTTAGAGTACGTCATAAAGATGCAAGATAAATATTGTATAAATTTGCGCATCAACCGTTCATACTCCAACCAACTCGTCCAAGAAGGGGTTTGCAGCTCGAGAATTTGATTGCTTCCTTAATATAAATTTAGGTACAATAACTATAATCAACGTTCTAATAACCGTTGGAATTATTTTGGATATCTTTTCCTTTTGCTAATGCGTGTTTTACAGAATGAAAATTCCTAATTCCGAAGCACTAGCACTAGATTCTTTTCGTGAAACTTACCATCTCCTAAAATATAGTGTTGCTACTGTTGTTTTGATGACCATCCTATTGCTTACTCGTTCGGGCGAAAGGAGGAACATTTAAAACTAAATTTTAAGGAAAATTTCAACATGGAGCTCACCGACGACAAGATGTGGATATTTACAGAGGTACTCTTTTTTTTTTGTTAGTATTGGATACCTTCTGAAAAACATATACAGACCAGTTGATAAGGATTTAGGACTGGCACCAGAAGATTTGAATAAACTCATGAATTTTTCCTTGGGTGTTGGGGTATACCTTATGTTTAACTTTAATTTCATCATGATATCAGAGCCACACTGCTTTAAATGCTTTATATAAGCCGATTAATAATTTTTTAGTTAGAGTACGTCATAGAAAAGATGCAAGATAATATTGTATAAATTTGTGCATCAACTATTTAATAGTATTTTATTTCTTCAAGGTTCATGAATCCTGATCCCCTCTCTCTCTCTCTCTCTCTCTCTCTCTCTCTCTCTCCTCTCTCTCTCTCTCTCTCTCTCTCTCTCGTTCTATTTATATTCCTTTCTTTTTGGTTGGTCTGCTAAGAAGTCCGGCGGATCATAATCTCTATCTCTATGCAATGAAAATTCTTAATTACAAAGCACTATCACAAGATTCTTTTTGTGAAATTTACCATCGCCTAAAATATAGTGTCGCTACTACTGTTTTGATGACCATCCTAACTGCTTATTGGTTCGAGCGAAAGGAGGAACATTTAAAACAAGATTTTAAGGAAAATTTCAACATGGAGCTCACCGACAACAACATGTGGATATTTACAGAGGTACTCTTATTTTTTTCATTCTTTTAACATTGGGTACCTTCTTATAAACATATACAGTCCGATCGATAAGGATTTAGGACTGGCACATGAAGATTTCAACAAACTCATGGGTTTTGCCTTGGGAATGATTGTTGGCGTATACCTTATGTTTAACTTGAATTTCATTTTGATATCAGAGCCACAATGCTTAAAATGCTTGATCCAATAATCTTATTTATTGACTAATGTTTAACTTCGTTCTTAATAGCCCTGTAGTTTTTTAGTAAATTCAAATAAGAAAATTGATAACCTTCCTTCATTATTGAAGATAAACATAGTTATAAAATTTAAGTTTCTTTTTTGTTTGTTCAATAAGATTGATTACTTCGTATCTTATATATTTTTTCCTTTTGTTAATGCATGTTTTACAGAATGAAAAATTCCTAATTCCAAAGCACTAACACTAGATTCTTTTCGTGAAACTTACTATCGCCTAAAATATAGTGTCACTACTACTGTTTTGATGACCATCCTGACTGCTTACTGGTAAAACAAGTTTTTAAGGAAAATTTCAACATGGAGCTCATTGACGACAACATGTAGATATTTACAGAAGTACTCTTTTTTTTTTTTACTTTGTTAGCATTGGATACCTTCTGAAAAACATATACACACCGACCGATAAGGATTTAGGACTGGCACTAGAAGATTTGAATAAACTCATGAATTTTGCCTTGGGAATGATTGTTGGGGTATATCTTATGTTTAACTTGAATTTCTTTACGATATTAGAGCCACACTGCTTAAAATGCTTAATCTAAGATAACCTTTATTGACTAATGTTTAAATTCGTTCTTAATAGCCTTATAGTTTTTTAGTAAATTCAAATAAGAAAATTGGTAACCTTCCTTCATTATTGAAGATAACCATAATTATAAAATTTAAGTTTTGTTAATTGGATAGGCTAATAAAAGAATATGCCATTTCATTTTTTAACTTCTGTCATATTCTTTTTGTTGTTGGCATCCTGTCTTTCATTTAGTATTTTAGACGGGATCACCTGGTCAATGTCCACAGCCTGACGTTCCAAGAAGAAGAAGTTAAAGACCCGGCAACGATACGGAGGGAATGGGAAGCTCACATAATTGACGTTGACAAATCCCTCTTCATAATATTTCTTTCAGCCATAGCATTCTCGCTAAAAAGTATGCTTATGCCGACTGAGACAAAGGGGAAAGGTAATTACCTCAACGGAACCGCCAACTTTCTCATTGGCTTGATAACAATTGCTTTTATAATCACCTGCACAGAGTTGATTCCAGGAAGAGGCGTCGCTAGTATTGCTTCGGTTGCAATGCTTTTTTTTTCTTCTGCTATCAGGATATAATCTATCAGCACGTGAAGAGCGTACATGGCGAGAACAGTGGAAATTGAAAGTTGCAATTCCATATTAAGCATTGTTTTATTTATAGTTTATTATCTGTTTCAAATTTTCAATTTATATTTTTTTTATAAGATACTATAGAATTGCAAGTTTCGTACAGCTTATGTATTACTATAGAATTGCAAGTTTCTTTCTTTTACCTGTTTCAAAATTCCATATTAAGCACTATTTTACTTGTTTTAAAATTCCGTATTTAGCACTATTTAATAGTGTGTTTTACATAATGAAAAATTCCTAATTCCAAAGCACTATCATTAGATTATTTTTGTGAAACTTACTATCGCCTAAAAGATTGTGTCGCTAATACTGTTTTGATGACCATTATAACTGCTTACTGGTAAAACAATATTTTAAGGAAAATTTTAACATAGAGCTCACCGATGACAACATGTGGATATTTACAGAGGTACTCTTATTTATTTTTTTTTATTCTGTTAGCATTGGATACCTTTTGAAAAACATATACAGGTCGACCGATAAGGATTTAGGATTGGCACCAGAAGATTTGAACAAACTCGTGAATTTTGCCTTGGGAATGATTGTTGAGGTATACCTTATGTTTAACTTGAATTTCATTATGATATTAGAGCCACACTGCTTAAAACTTTTGACCTAAGACGATTAAGAATTTTTTAGTTAGAGTACGTTATAAAAAGATGCAAGATGATATTGTATAAATTTGCGCATCAACCGTTCATACTCCGACGAGACTCGTCCAAGAAGAGGTCTGCAGCTCGAGAATTTGATTGCTTGCTTAATATGATTTTTTAGGTACAATAACTATAATCATTGTTTTAATAATCGTTGGAATTATTTTGGATTTTTTTTCCTTATGCTAATGCGTGTTTTACAGAATGAAAATTCCTAATTCCAAACCACTATCACTAGATTCTTTTCGCGAAACTTACCATCCCCTAAAATATAGTGTCCCTACTACTCTTTTGATAGGATTTTATTTTAATATAATATCGTCAAAGTTAAGTGATTTAGGTAATGATTCCAGTTCCAATTAAAAGAGTTAAGTGATTTAGGTAAAATATGTGAGCAACATCTTCATGCTTAAGTTGGCCGAGATGAAGGAATTGTTGGAAAGTTTGAATGAAAAAACATGTGGCATTTTACCAAGTCAAAATTGGTGAAAATGCCAAGTCCAAGTGGTTGAGAAAATATCTCAACCACTCAGATCATGGGAAGGCTTTGGTAAATAAAATCACCAAAAATATCTCCTAAACCTGATTTTTGGGCTGATTTTCTTGAATTTTTATTCCCAACTTTACCCCTACCTTGGCCTATAAATAGAGACCTCCATTTCTGCATTTAACACACCGAAAAAAGCAAAAAGCTCTCTCCCTCCTTTTCTTTCCTGCATTAGTTTTAAGTGTTCCAAAATTGTTCTGGTTCGTTGAAAAGAGGATGTGCTTCCTTTTACTCATTTTTGACTCGTTGTATCCTGGGAAACAGAGTCTGGATTCATCCTCGAGCATGGGAGGTAGACAATCTGTTTTAAGGAAACTGCTACAAGCAGGTCTCGAGCAACATTTTCGGTCTATTCTAAACCCTTCTTTTGTTATTTTATAGTGGATTTGCTATTGATTAATCAGTTGAATTTGAGTAGCTTAATTCTTGGTTTGTTTCATGTATTTCTATTGGTCCTATAACGTTATATTTTTGGTTTAATCTGGTTAATTGGCTTCAGATTATGTTGGATTTGATTTCTAATAGTTTTCTGTTAGTTTTATATTTGCCATATATATAGATAATATATATTTGAATAAGTTGTTGCATTTGTAAGCATGTGTTCTGGTCTTGCAATTCTTTTGATATTTCAAATGGATACTTTGCATTTCTTTTAATCGCCATGTAGCTTTACTTTGTTTAACTTGATTAAATAGCTAATTTTTACTTTAATCTATTTTATCTATATCTTCTTACACTGTTGCATAATTTCCTTTTTCATTTCCTTGGTTAATTTTAATTACTAACAAGTCATAATTTTAATTACTAACAAGTCCTTGTTTACTGACGTTTGCAGTTCAAGACTTGTATGGCCTGTAATGAAAATGGCTTAATCAGGTGTCCTTGCTCTGTGTTGAAAGCTTGAATCTGGAAAATGATTGAGTTCATGGGAAAACCTGGAAAGTCAGAATTTTTAAAAGGTTGAACTTTAATTTGGGGTTGTGCTGATATTTGGTGGAAAAAATAATTTGTGATATTGCAAGCTCTAATAATTTGTGATTTTTTATACGGCGTTTTCCTGATTATGTGCTTAATGTGAATGATTCTTTTAACTCAGTTTTATGTATTTGTTCAACTCAACTGTGATGCTACTTTTCTATTGAATGAATTTATTTATGAATGAATTTCAATATGTTTTTACTCATTATTTTTAATTTTTCCAGTTTCGATTTTGATTAATATAACAGACGTTGGCTTCATTTTGCTTTGCTCTATCTATTTTGGGTTTTGCAATTTTGGGTTTGCAGGACCTTGATTTTTCTTTTTCTTTTTCTTTTTTGATTCTGGTTTTGGTTTTGTTTTTGTTTTATTCGGTTAACTTAAGTTTTCGTTTTTTATTTGGTAAAAACTAAGTTTGGGTTCAACTTTGGATGTTGTAAGAATGGAATCTGGAAATTTTTATCAAGTTTGGATTTTCTGATAAGGCTGTCAATGGCGGTTGCAGAGGTTGTGGTGGCTGTTCTTATTGTTCATATGAAGTTCATCAATTTTGGAAATTTGGTTAGTGTTTAATCCGTTTAGGGTAGGTGTGGAATTGATAATTTTGTTAAAATTCGTTTTTTATTTATTATGAACAAAGAAAACATAAAAATGTTTTTTTAATTAAAATTTTGAAAATTCCATGCTGTCATATATAAATTCTCCACGTGAGCTCTGACTCAGCATGTCATAGCGCGTGTTATACACACATGACAGCTAATCTAATTCTAACCCGTTTTGACCCATCCTGATAACATTTGATCCTAAATTGACACAAGAGCTAACGGCAGAACCTGAATTGTAGTTTGCGGCAAACCTTAGATCCTAAATTGCACATTTAGCCAGATCATGATGATGATAGTCATGACTCGGAAAATGAAATGAAACCGAGACGTAGCAAAAAAGCAAAAGTGAAAAAATCATAGATGATTATCTAACTTACTTGTTAGAACAAGAACCACAGACCTATATTGAGGCTGTGAATTCCACCGAAGAACCTCTTTGGAAAGAAGCAATTCAAAGTGAAATTGATTCTATCCTACAGAATCACACTTGGGAGTTGGTAGATCTTCCACCTGGTTATAAACCTTTGGGATCAAAATAGATCCTCAAAAGGAAATTGAAACCTGATGGTTCGATAGATAAATATAAAGCCAGACTTGTAATCAAAGGATACAAGCAACGAGAAGGCTTAGATTACTTTGATACTTATTCTCCTGTGACGAGAATAAATTCAATTAGAATGATTATTGCAATCGCTGCATTGAGGAATCTAGAAGTGCATCAAATGGATGTAAAAACAGTTTTCTTAAATGGGGATCTAGATGAAGAAATCTATATGGATCAACCCGAGGGCTTTATAGCTCCAGGGAAAGAAAAGAAAGTCTGTAAATTGGTGAAATCACTGTATGGTCTGAAACAAGCGCCTAAAAAATGGCATGAAAAGTTTGATTATGCAATGATTACCAATGGCTTCAAAATAAACGAGTGTGATAAGTGTGTTTATACAAAGGAGACAGAAAATGGCTATGTCATTTTATACCTCTATATATATGACATACTCATTATTGGTAGCAATGATAAAATGATCAAGTCTACCAAAAACATGTTAAATTCGAAATTTGACATGAAAGACATGAGACTTGCTGATGTGATTTTAAGAATAAAATCAAAAGAACATCAAAAGGCATTGTGTTAAATCAGTCACATTATATAGATAAAATCCTTGAAAGATTTAACAAAGACGATTATGGAGTTGCAAGAACTCCATTAGACACAAGTCTCTATCTAGCTAAGAATAGAAGAGAAGGAATTTCTCAAGTAGAATACTCGAGAATAATTGGAAGTCTAATGTACTTAATGAGTTGTACTAGACCGGATATTGCTTATACGGTTAGTAAACTCAGCAGATTTACAAGTAATCTGAGTGCGAACCATTGGAAAGCAATCGTAAGAATACTTAGGTATTTACGATATACTCGGGATTATGGATTGCATTATACGAGATATCCGGCAGTCCTAGAAGGTTACAGTGATGCCAATTGGATTTCCGATATAAAGGACACAAAATCCATAAGTGGATATGTGTTTACACTAGCTGGAGCTGCTGTATCCTGGAAGTCCTCAAAACAAACTGTTATAGCTAAATCCACAATGGAATCCGAATTCATTGCTTCGGATAAATGTGGAGAAGAAGCCGAATGGCTACGCCATTTCTTAGAGGACATTCCAAAATGGGAAAAACCTGTGCCTCCCATTTGCATTCAATGCGATAGTCAATCTGCAATTGGAAGAGCACATAATGATATGTATAATGGTAAGTCTAGAAATATGCGTCAAAGACACAATACCATTAAACAGCTACTCTCAACTGGAGTTATCACTATAGACTATGTAAGGTCTAAGGATAACATTGTGGATCCGCTAACTAAAGGGTTGAATAGAGAGTTAGTTGAGAAGTTGACTAAAGGAATGGGACTCATGCCCGTTAAAGAATAAGTTCTTGTAAAGGAAACCCAACCTAGTTGACTGGAGATCCCAAGATCTAGGTTCAAAGTGACAACCTAATTATAAGGACTTAAAGTAGTCACTATAATCTCAACCCATTCCTATAAATAAATAGTGATGTGAATGGATTAGGCTAGCAATGAATTGCTTTAATGATTCTTAAGTTACTTAAAACTTAAGTAAATCACCTATGTAAGAGTGAAGTGAGGCCGCTTCAAAGGAGAATTGTGGGGGCTCAATTCTCTGAAACTCTCGCAGAATCAGGTTGATGTTCATGGCCAAAACGAACATAATCATGAGAACCGAATAACAATGAAATGATACCTGTGTGAAATGTATGGTACATTTACACTAGAAAGCAGGACAGTTCAAGGACATCATGTCTACTGGACAGCTAGTAAAGTCTGTATGTTTCATAGTGGAAGGTTCAAAGGGTAACACCTACCTATCCTATGCAGGTGTCATTGATGGAACACTGTCATCGAGTCAAAATAAAACGGTTTTTCATTCATGTGGGGGATTGTTGGAAAGTTTGAATGAAAAAACATGTGGCATTTTACCAAGTCAAAATTGGTGAAAATGCCAAGTCCAAGTGGTTGAGAAAATATCTCAACCACTCAGATCATGGGAAGGCTTTGGTAAATAAAATCACCAAAAATATCTCATAAATCTGATTTTTGGGCTGATTTTCTTGAATTTTTCTTTCCAACTTTACCCCTACCTTGGCCTATAAATAGAGACCTCCATTTCTGCATTTAACACACCGAAAAAAGCAAAAAGCTCTCTCCCTCCTTTTCTTTTCTGCATTAGTTTTAAGTGTTCCAAAATTGTTCTGGTTCGTTGAGAAGAGGGTGTGCTTCCTCTTACTCATTTTTTACTCGTTGTATCCTGGGAAACAGAGTCTGAATTCATCCTCGAGCACGGGAGGCAGGCAATCTGTTTTAAGGAAACTGCTACAAGCAGGTCTCGAGCAACATTTTCGGTCTATTCTAAACCCTTCTTTTGTTATTTTATAGTTGATTTGCTATTTATTAATCTGTTGAATTTGAATAGCTTAATTCTTGGTTGGTTTCATGTATTTCTATTGGTCCTATAACGTTATATATTTGGTTTAATCTGGTTAATTGACTTCAGATTCTGTTGGATTTGATTTCTAATAGTTTTCTGTTAGTTTTATATTTGCCATATATATAGATAATATATATTTAGATAATCTGTTGCATTTGTAAGCACGTATTTTGGTCTTGTAATTCTTAGACATTTCAAATGGATACTTTGCATTTCTTTTAAGGGTAATTATTTGATACACCGGCGGTGTAAATTTTGGACTCCATAAGCAGGTTGTGGAGTTGACACATGTTCATTTTTTTAATTAATTAAGTTTTAAATATTTCAATCTAGTCCCTAGAGGACACATGTCACCCTTCAGGACCCGCTTGTGTAATCTGCTAAACTCCACCGCCGGTGTATTGTATAATTTGCCTTCTTTTAATTGCCATGTAGCTTTACTTTGTTTAACTTAATTAAATAACTAATTTTTACTTTAATCTATTTTATCTATATCTTCTTACACTGTTGCATAATTTCCTTTTTCATTTTCTTGGTTAATTTTAGGTGGCGTTTGGTTAGGATCACTCCAAATCACTAGTAATCTAAGATCACCAGTGATGCAAGATCACCGGTGATCAAAGATTATATGGGTTTATGGTGGTAATCCAGATCACCCTTGGAGAGGTGATCAGGGGTAATCCGGATTACCACACCAAACTGAAAAGTGTAACCAAACGGGGTGATCTGAGATCATCTGCGAAGATCACCCCAAACCAAACGCCCACTGACAAGTCATACTTTATAACAGGAATCAATAACCTGTTTTCTGTGAAGAATAATTCCAGTACCTATATAATTAGCAGTTGGGGCAATTATATATACTATGGCATAAACAAGACTAGCTAGCTTATTATTTCGTATTTATTCAAGTTCAATCCCATTTGGCAAGAACCAAAGTAGTACTACTACATAAACCCGAAACA
This sequence comes from Corchorus olitorius, assembly GCA_001974825.2. Classification (NCBI taxonomy): domain Eukaryota; kingdom Viridiplantae; phylum Streptophyta; class Magnoliopsida; order Malvales; family Malvaceae; genus Corchorus; species Corchorus olitorius. The sequence goes on from AWUE01022235.1 coordinate 17,643, forward strand.
ACCTTGATTGGAAAAGTCAAGGTCGGCAGATGCAGCATTGTCTAAATATTGTTCTTGCAAAAAAATTGCTGAGACTTTTAGCATAATCACAATCTGACAAGGAAATGAAGATTGTGGTTTGCTTTAGCTCAACTAGAACGTCTTCACAATGCCCCAAATTTTACTTTTATCTTCCTGGGCATAAAATTTGAAAGATAAAGTAAATTTTGGGCATAGTGAAGATGTTGTTGAAGTTGCATCAAATTAAGCTGATTTTTTATGTGTAAAATGGGGGAAAAGTTGACTGACAGACTAGGTAAGAAGAATCTGATATGAAAAGATGAAGATAAAGATAGTGAATGAGGGAGAAAGCAGATCGATTGAAGATATTTAAAGAAAAAGAACAACAATTCCTTCCATGTGAAACCTTGGAGCATAGGAAGCAGTGAAAATGATGATGTATACTTGCCTTGCTCCATTATTATAAAGAATGAAATGGTTACCTCCTTCGCCTGCAAATTAAGGTTTGCAGATCATTTATGACTATAATAGTGTTCAGAATAAAGGGAAATGATGAAACAAAGATAAGATTACCATATAACAAGTGTCATTTACAAGTAAGACGGACTCTATACTCTCAATGATATTCAACTGTCTTCCTGTTGAATCACATCATCACATAAGTGAAGTGAAGTAAAGTGGCCCTTCCACTATCAAGTTGTTTGTCATACATGGACTACTGTGTGTTATTGAATTCTGATAGGCAGCCATGTTAGCTTCAAACCTACAGGGAAATCATAACAAGATTTATTTATTATAAAAGCTTCTTTTTCTTCTTCAAGTAAGAATGATTTCGCTGATAATCCAAGACTGCCAAAACCAAATGCCAAAAGTTCATCTCTGGCCACAGCGTTGGGGTAGAATACAAGTCACTGTTTGCCGTTTGCCACAGCAGAAAATTGCTTAGGCGATTCTCACCGGCTGTCCTTACCACTATATCCGGATCAGGTGCAACTGCCATGTACATATGCTTCTCAATGTCCATAATCTTCACAGTCTTCTTCTCAGCCTCATAATCTCCACAATTCCTCTTCAATTCTTGCATTTCACACTGCCTTTCTTCGCAAGCTTCTTGAATGGCATGCACCATTTCATCAGTGGAAGTATAAGCAATGCAAAATGTGAAGACAAATTTAGAGTAATTAGCCGTTTTCGCCATTAATTCCTCCGCTGCATTCCTAACAGGTTCACTTAAGAGGTCTAAGTTGCCTGAAAAATGGAACTTGATATTATAGTGGTGTGCTATGCTACTCTTTTCAGTTAATAACTCAAAAGTGAACTTGAGAAGATCCATTACGCGCTCAACTTCTTCAGGCTTTCGCTTGTAATTATCAATGCTGAAGGCATAAACTGTTACATATTTTATACCTAACTCGCAGCAGTGCATAAGCATTGTTAACATAGCGTCTAACCCCAGACGGTGCCCTGTCCCCTTTACCAGGTTCAAATTCTGTTCATATCTTCGGTTTCCATTCATGATGAAGGCAATGTGAGTTGGGACTGGACCAACTGAAAGGACTTTACTTACTCCTTTCCAGAGGAGATTGCCTAGTTTCTGGTTTATCGACCTTACTGTACTAATATTGTTCCTCTCCATATCTTGTTATTGATGACCTATAAATGTGAAATTCCTTATTTATTACAAGGCACAAGCATATATTAATTGTTTGAAAAGGAAAAAGAAAAAACATCTAGGTGAAAAAGACTCGTTGGAAAAACAAGATAAAAAATGCTCATGAGCATGAAGAGAACAGTTGGAGCCATTAACAATAAAGGATCCAATTTTAAAGTTTAGCAAGAGTGTTTTAGTGTTGTTCTACTAATGGGAATATATAGCAAATCTCAATTAAGCAAAACTTGAATGAATTTTTCATCTGAAACGGTGGCTTTAATTTGCAGAAAAAGATATATGCAATTGGAATGATGCAAATGCATATCAATGCCAGGAGGAGAGTTTTGCTATTGAAACTCAATCCAGGCGTAAGAGAATCCAAATCAAATTCTAAAAGAAAACAAAAATGCAAAAACATACAGAAAATGATTCTAAGGGAAACATAGATATCTTCATTCAACAAAAGTTGAAAAGCTGATCTATAAATAGAGGGCCTAAAAGTCAAACAACTTAGAAGGAAACCCAAATCAGAAATACTATCTAAAGATGATTCTGCCTGAAAAGGTAAGTCAAGGAGTTTGATTCCATGTTATGAATAACAGTAAACATTACCTTACCTGGATAAAGAACAGAAGATAATTGGAGAGGTCAAAACCAGCTTACTAGAAAAACCAAGTCCTTCAAAGGCACAGAACCCACCATTGAATTCTTTGTAAGTATAAATTGCTTGGCGTGTTTTGTCTATTCTCACAAGTCACAAGTTGATAGTATTATACGGATAATGTTGGTGTCTTAGTTGGCGTTGGACAGCATGATGCCTGGCCAGAGTTTTCTTTGGAATATTTTATTACAGATAATATTTCTTAGTCCAAAAAAAGATCTCACTGAAGTGCAATTGTTCGTCTCCATATCTTGTTTTTGATGACCTATAAATGTGAAATTCTAGATTTGGTTAATTGTTTGATAACTGGATGTATAAATAGTTATAGAGGGCCCAATAATAATCAAACAACTTAGAAGGAAACCCATATCACAAATACTATCTAAAGATGATTCTGCCTCAATAGCACATAAGAAAGTAAGTCAAGGTGTTTGATATGAATACCACATTAACATTACAGAGATGCCTGGCCAGAGTTTCTTTTCTTTTTCTTTTTTTCTTTTTTTGGGAATATTTCATTGCAGATAATATTTTTTTAGTCCATTTTTGCTGCATTGCTGCTGCTATCTGCACAGTTTGTCTATAAATATGTTTTTCCAGATTTGGACTTTTTTATTAAGTTTAAGATGCAATCTACAATGTGTGACATTTTAATTTTATAATATCAAATTTATAAACAGTTTAAAGTGATGGTTTTGGTTCTGGCCAAAAAAAAAAGAGCAGAAGCACAAAATTGATGCTTCCAGTCTTAGTCTTACTTATTAAAATGGAAAATGGATCTGTTAACAGCAAGAACCATAATGAATGGTACAATAGAACAGAGTTTTACAGTCCTCTAGATTCATCAAAGCCTTTCATTTTACCTCATCCTTCATACCACTGCGGAGACAAGCCTCACCAAATTCTCTCTCACTTGAATATTAGCAAACTAACAAGCAATAATACTACTCAATTACCAAAAACTAAATATACAAGCAGGTCTCATCATTGGGATCCCATTACAACAATCTGTTTTTATCCCCCTACTATTTGAGATTGAAAAGTAAAGTGGTATGCGATGTAAACAGCACAACAGTGAACGGAATACAACTATTCTAACAAGCAAAACTTGCTGTACTTACTGATATAATTACAACTTAATCACTATGATCCATATGTCCAACATAAGTCACACGGAAAAAATTAAACTCGTACATTCTAAGAAAAAATTTGCAAAAATAAAGAAATGGGAAATTTGTGAAATAATTAGCACGTTAACAGTGAGACCTGCAACCATTTGCATAGATGAGGCCAAGTTACCTCAGAGGTGGCGGGTTCTGATATGCACGACCTGCTTCATGCATAGGAGCAAGTGGAGATCGATGGTGCACTGGCTGTTGGCCATGTCTCCTAGTTCTGTGATGAGAAGAACGATTTCTTGGCTCTGTTGGCTTTTCATTGGCTGACTCGATCTGTTCCAATGTCTGTACAACTTCTTTCATTGATGGACGATGCTTAGGTTCAGGTGCAAGACATTTTAAAGCAAGCTGGGCTATCCGAAATGCAGCTTTGGAAGGATATCTTCCCTCTAATCGGTGGTCCATTATGTTCTTCAGTTTTCTTCTGTCAGATAAATATGGCTTTATCCAGTCCACCAAAGTATGTTGTCCACTAGGGCGATTTGGATCAAGCGCACGCAAGCCTGTTAATATTTCAACTAAAACAACACCAAATCCGTATACATCGCTCTTTACATATAAATGTCCTGTTCAATAGCAAAATATTCAAGTCATGAAAAGTATTAAATGGGTTGTGCTCAATTTTCTCAAGAATGCAACAGATGGTGCACAGCTAGGACAACTTTTGTAGCACCCGAAACTTGGAAAGGTTTACGCATATTACCTGTTGCAACATATTCTGGAGCTGCATAACCATATGTACCCATGACCCTTGTTGTTACATGTGACTGGCTAGCTGAAGGACCCAATTTGGCCAAACCAAAATCGGATATCTTGGCAGTATAGGACTGCAATGAAACCAACAAGCAAACCATATTAATTTATGTTTCATCTGAATGTTTTCAAGAAAAATGTTTTTTCATCAATAGTTTTACGCCTTTAATATCATGAAAAAGAGGTTTTCCAGCTAGTATACGTATGTTATCACCAAATATAAATCATACTATCACTTCAAAATGTATTTGTGGTGTATAATCAATGAGTTGTACAGATAGTTACCCCGTCAAGCAGTATATTTGAGGCTTTGAAATCTCTGTAAATCACTTGCTTTTCTGATGTGTGCAAGAAAGACAGGCCCTTTGCTGCTCCAATTGAAATTTTAAGCCGTATATCCCAGTCAAGTGATTGAACAGTAGAACCCCCTGGAAAGCAAAACACCATGTAAGGAGCGGAGAACAGAGCAACTCAGAAGGCAAGTGTGCACACATAATTACATGATCAGATGAGTTATAAAAAAAATAAACTAGTAATGTCGTAGCTCTTACTTCCAAATAGATGGTTTTCCAAGCTGCCCTTCTGCATAAACTCATAAACAAGAAGAAGCTCTTTATCCTCCCAACAGTATCCTAGCAGCCTTACAAGGTGAGGATGAGACAACCTTCCTAAGAATTGTACTTCTGACTGCAACAATAAAGGAAGAAGCAAAAGTCTTAACAACCTTAAATTTGTACACATTTTAATACTAAAAAGAAATTCAGTAAAATAAGAGCAAAAATGATTCCAAAATGCAGGCTTGGATTTGTCTTGCAGATGTACATGCTAGAAGGGGAGCAATTTTGATGCTCTATACTGGATGCAAGTCCAAAACACCTATTAATTCAGAAAGACATGGTGCAATATATTAAGATGTTATAAAATATATCACATTTGTAAGACTCTCCAAGCTAAAGCAATTCTCTGGCTACAGTGGGGTGGCAAATTCACAGACAGAAGAGGAATAAATTCTATAATATAACTCTTAGTCTTACAGTAGTACTCTTTATATACAAAAAATAGCTATCTTTCAGTCCTCAAACACTCTGTTCCAAAAATAGCAATGTAAAGCATACAGAGATATCTTTGCCCTAAGCACTTCCCAGCCCTCTTTACTTTGCTCAAACGAGTTCTTCTGAACTCTCAAGAGTTCATTAAGTTCTCAATGAGCAGAATTGAGAGAACTTCTACTGGTGTTTTTAGTCCTCTTCACTCAGGTAATGATTGTCTTACATGCATGAATGTTTCATGTTTGGAGAATCCAATAAAAGCAAGTAACTAAATTTTGAAACAACAATGAGGTTAACTGTTTCTCAAGTTCAATGAAATCACCTGCCATTCCTCAAAACCCTGCAAGCTCTCAGAGTTCAGTTTTTTGACAGCAATGAGGTTTCCACTTCCACTCTTCCCTGTTGTCTTCTCATCAAGCCAACCTTTGAAGACTTTACCAAAACCGCCCTCACCAAGCACCATGTCAGGCCTAAAATTCTTAGTTGCAACCTTCAGTTCTGCAAAACTGAAGATCCTTAGATTAGGAGTGGGCAAGATCTGCCCATTTGGAAAATTCTCATCCCCACTCGAGGCTGAGAACCCGCTGTTCCGGGAGATGTTACTGCCCCTAGAAGTTGAAGAAGATGCTGTGTTGCTTGTTGTATTAGATGTAACTGTTGCAAACACAGAATCAGAGCATTCTTAATAAATGTTGATAGTAAATTTGTCAAAATAAGGAGATTTTGTGCTAATCATACAGCAAATCAAAGACATGCAAATTGAGAAAAACACAAGATTCACAATCGCAACAGGAAAACAAATCATATTCCAAAAATACACAAGTCAATGGTCAAAGCACCACAAACCAAAACTGGGTTTTTGGTTCAGAACACAAAAAGAACAAGGATTTTTTTCAAACAAATCTAAAGATGAAAACTAAGTTGAACCCACTCAAAACAAAGGCAATCTAATTATAAAACTAGGAAAATAAATCTCTTTTTCTTCAGGTATAAATAAGTTTTTGAAGTTTACCTGAACTGAGATGACCGGTGGTGCTTGGGGTTAAATTATCAGCTTTAGCTGGAGAACCCCAGCAAATTCCCATCTTGGAAAAATCTCTTCTTTCTTGTTCCCCTTCCCTTTATCTTCTTCTTGAAGGAGAAGGACGAACAAACTCAGAATTCAGCAGACAAAAATATCCAAACCCACAAACAAAAGAAGTAATATCTTTCAACAAGTTGAACATAAAAAAGTATTCAAACTTTATTGCTTTGATCAACCAATCTTTTTTCTCAATTCAACCCAAAAAAAAAGGGTCACTTTGATTATTTTTCACTTATTTGGCAATTGACTTGAAATTCTTTGTTTTTGTTCCCACTAACTGAACGACGGAAAAGTACCCTGAGTTTGGAAATTGTACTTCAAGCTAATTCAGCAACTAAACTTGAACATGGAAATAACAAAAATATTGACAAAAAAATTTGATAAATAAAGAAGATCTAAGTGCATGTGTTAATTAAATTTCTAGTACTAAATATTATGAAGACTGAGTCTTCTAATATTAGCGAAGAAGGACAGTTAAGAGAGTTTCTTGGCGGGTGGTATATAGACTGCAACGTTATCTTGGGTCAACTGCCGTGTCCTGCATTTTTTATTTTTTTAAAGTCAGTCAAACAGAAAAATGAAAATTTTCAAAAACATGGAATTGGAAAAAGTTAAAACCAATTAATTATTAAATTCTTCAGGACTTCACACACATTCTGGCGAAAAAAGAGAGGGACTTCCAATTCAAATTTATTTATTCATTTTTATTGTGCCTTTGCGAAAGCATGATGGAAGCTAAGTGGCTTGAGATTAATTTATTTTCTCTGCTTAAGAAAGCTGAAAATTAAGGTTCTGTGTCTATAACTGTTTCACCACTGTTTTGGGTCGAAACGAAATTTAAGTGTAAATTCCGTTTCAATCGCTGCTCTAATAATTCCATCTTTACAGTACCTAATCTAATCTATACAGTGTAATCTCATCTGTACAGTTGCTAAACAGTGTCAATCGCACCGCTACCACATCGCTCTACTAAAAGCAGCCTAAATTGTGTTTGGTTGTGGAATAGAATCGATGATGGTTTATTTAAAACTATTGTACATTATCGAATCCTATATCTATCATATATATAACTAGAGTATTGCCCCCGCTTCGCTACGGGGCACAAATTTTTTTTCCTTTTTTAAGTTGAATGATAATTAAGAGAATTATTGGTTTACATCATAAGAAATGATAAACATTGTTAATTGAACTGAGAAGATTGAGAACAAAATTTTATACAATTGATGATCAAAACTAATCAAAGAAAATGAATAGTGGATTAATTCTTAATAGAAACTAATAAAACCAATAATCAAATTGATTAAGATTTCGGCTCCTTTATGAAAGTCATAGATTATGCAATAACCTTTTAATCGACACTTGAATAACTTTGACTGGAGAATCATATTTAGCTTTCGGGTCCTTCGTGAATGTCATAGATCACACAATAACATTTTAACCGACACTCGAAGAACTTCAATCGGACAAGTGGACCGAAAATTATACAATATGTTAAATAGATGGGCAATCAAAACCACAAAATTTCAGAAGCATTTTTTAGAACTGAAACATTAAAATTGGTTTTTTAGTTCTTCATGTAGACACTTGAATCACCTTAATGGGACAAATAGAACACAAAAGCAAAAGTCAAAGCGTTAAATCGTCCAACCTATAATTGTAAAGGATTCAATAGCATGAAACATAAAAGTATGAGGGTCATTAGATAAATAATCCAGCAAAAAAAAATATTTGTTTATAAAGACAAAACATAAAAATTCCCTCTTGTACCCTCCACGAAACTCATTAATCAAATTCAACTTTCATGCCCTTAACGAAAGTCGTAGATCACACAATAACCTTTTAACCGACACTTGAACAACTTCAATCGGACAAGTGAACCGAAAATTATACGATATTAAATAGACCAGCAATCTAAACCACAAAATTTAAGAAACATTTTTTAGAATCAAAACATTAAAATTGGCTTCTGATTTCATGAAAGTTGTAGATCATGAGATTACCTTTTAATAGACACTTGAATTACCTTGATCGGACAAATAGAACAAAAAATAAAAAAATAAAAGTCAACGCGTTAAATCGTCCAACCCATAATTGTAAAGGATTAAATAGCATAAAGTATAAAAGTATAAGGATCATTTGATAAATAATCCAGCAAAAAATATATTTGTTTATGGAGACCAAACATAAAAATTCCCTCTCGAACCCTCCACGAATCTCATTAATCAAATTCAGCCTTCAGGTCCTTGACGAAAGTCATAGATCACACAATAACCTTTTAACCGACACTTGAACAACCTCAATCGGACAAGTGGATCGAAAATTATACAATATTAGATAGACCGACAATTGAGACCACAAAATTTAAGAAGCATTTTTTAGAACTAAAACATTAAAATTGACTTTTGAGTCCTTCACGAAAGTTGTAGATCATGAAATTACCTTTTAATAGACACTTGAATCACCTTGATTGGACAAGCAAAACCAAAAATAAAAGAATTAAAGGCCAAACGTTCAATCGTCCAACCCAGAATTTGTGAGGGACTAAATAGCATAAATTATAAAAGTATAGGGATCATTTGATAAATAATCCAGCAAAAAAATGATTTGTTTATTGAGAATGGGATCCACCAATAATAACTTCGTTATAAACTTCCCAAAACGCCCTCAACCATCGGTTTAAAAAAATAGCATAAAAGTACCAAAATACCCCTGATAATTTGTTCTTAGGTGAATGTGGTGAGGTTTCCCAACTGATTTTTTGGTACATTTACTTCTCCTATTATAGATTGTTATAGATATATAATATATAATATATAAAATCCCAATCTTGTCCCAAAATACAACTCATGGCCTAAACTTATATTTGTATCTTTGTCAAAACATAAGGTTGTTTATAACTTCAATCAACAAGACATAAGATTAGAATGATACTTCCTCAGTCCCATATTATCTGTTCCTTTTGGGTCAAAGTTTCCTAACTTTGACCTTTAATTATAAAAAAAAATTATATAAAAATAAATTTTAAAAAATTATGTTTTGATTAAGTTAAGTCTTAAACTTTTCAAAACATATTTTTTGAAAATTTGATTGTATATATATTTTTTGTAATTAAAGGTCAAATATATGATTGGTTTGACCCAAAAGGGACAGATAATATGTGACAGAGGGAGTATATAATTAGCTTATTAGTCTTTTTGCCTCCTAAATTATGAGTTTATGGATACTTTGTCCTTTACATTATAATCGAGACAATTTGACCACAGAATTTTTAAAATTTAGGACAGTTTACCATTTATGTTGAGGTAAATTTTCTTAAATTTGAAAAATTCAAGGATTTTTATCTTGAATTTTTCAAATTTAGAGAGAAAATTGTCGCGATTTGAAATTCATGAGATAAAATATACTTGACCTTATAGTTCAAAGAGCAAAGAGGCTAATAAGCCATAAATAAATAATCTAATATTAGTACTTACTAAAAAAACTATACTAGTACTTTTACTTTCTGCCAAAAAAGAAAATAATACTAGTACTTACTAACTAACAATAATATTAATATCCAATCCCAAATTTTTCTATAAAAATGAGGAAAAGTGTTAGGTGGGAAATCACTGCCTAAAAAAATAAATAAATCAAATTCAAGCAGAGAGCAAATATAAATGTTCTTTTAAAAAATGGCTCATGGGAGCGTTTTACTCGAGGGAATGCAATGGAATATGATGTCACAACTCAACCATAATCCAAGTATATAATTACATGATCAAAATATATCTTTCATAAGATCTTGTTACTTCTTTTATGAATGTATTTTACTCATTCTTAATTGAAATTTTTTATCTATAAAGTTGTCTTTTTGGTTACTAATGGGGTTCTTTATAAAAAAAAAAAAATCATGAATTACAACTCGCCCTTTACAACTTTTAGTGATCTTTAACTAAATTCATTTACGAAGCTTTGTGAAAATGTGCATATAAAGTCCAAATTGAAAAAGGATTAATATATCCCTTTAAACAACCTAAAAAAGGATTAATATATATAATCAATGTGTCGTCCATTAAAAACATAATATCGTTTAGAGTAACATACTTCTATGTTTCGTGAAAGGAAGGAAAGAAGGAAAATTTTCAATTTAAAAATCCAAAATGCTGAATTACAAAGCAATATGTTTTCTTGGACCAGCTTAACTCAAATAAGATTAATGTAAATAAGTTGATCGGCTCGCGCTGACGCGTCGAGTATTTTTGATTTGTGGCTAACAAATCATTTTAGTTATAGAATTTTTTTTTTCTTGGTTCTTATGATATATGTGAGTAGCTGGTTAGCAAATTCGATATTTGGAGCAGGTCTTATAATTGAAGAACTAATATGATAAAGTAAAATAGTAGTGTCTTAAAACATGTTGGTGTAGAAAATAAAAGTTTTTGTAGTTGATGTCATACTATTTCCCCTTTCTAAAATTTGTTATCGCTTAATTTATCGAATAAAGATAGGAGGAGAAAAAACCATCATTTCATGAATTTATAAGATTACAATCAATTTTTTTTAAAATAAGACTATAATCATTCTATTTGAACATGAAATGTATAATAATGCATTTTTTTAAAAAAATTCAATATTGCATTAATGAGATAAATTTACTTTTAAAATCACAATTAATTGCATTCACATTCACCTTTGGTAAAAGACCAAAAAGTAGAGTTATCCATCTCAACATTAACCAAAGTTTAGGGCCTTAGAGTAATTTGATAGGTGGAAAATGACTAAAATGTTTAATAATCTAGTCCCTCATTAACCCAAACATGGGATTATATAGTAAATTCATAAGTCTGGAGAAAAGAAGGAATGGTGAGAAACTAATTGAGGGCTTAAAGTAATTTGGTCAATGGAAAAAGACTAAAATATTTAATAATCTAGCCCCTCATAATCCAAACATGGGATCAAATAGTAAATTCAATGAAGCAATAATGTTAACATTACTTTTTGGTAATTAATTAAGTAAGAAAAGACAGAAAAAGACAAAAAAAGTTCAAACCGAGCCTTCTCATCAATTCTCAAAAGGGACGTTTAGTAATTTCATTGGGTGTTTCAAATAATATGTAGTATATATATATATATTATTAAAATGGATATAGATATGCATGGTTGGTATCCTCATTTAAAAAAAAAAAACAATGGTATTGGTATACTTATACCTTCCTTAAACTAATATTTTTTAGATAAGGATTCAAGAGCGTGAAATATTAAAAAAACTCCTAATAAATACACTTATGAATGATGGAACTTTTATATTTATACTTGATAGGATAGAACTCAACCAATCACCTTTTTTCTTTTTACATCTTTCTCACCTTCATGTTTATTCTATAGAATGGAACATTAATGACTTGAGCAGCTATTTTTTTAAAGAAAGAAAAAAAAATGAAAGAAAGGGAAAAAGGAAAATTATGGTATATACATGAAAAACACCATGTGGACCAAATTATTATCAAGTATCAATAAAATGAAAATCTCATGTATATTTTTGAACTAAATATATAAAAATTAAAATTTTAAGTTTTACTAATTTTTTGGGGTTAATGAATGATTACCGTAACATTATAGAAATCGTGGTTTGGTCCAACTCATAAAATCCAAGATTTGGAATCTAAGAAAGAAAAAACATAACTCTAGCAACGTCATTTTCATATTGACTTTCTTAAATTTCCCCTTTAAAGTTTCAACTAAATTGCTGGTCCATTTGGGCATTTGAACCCACAAAGGAAATCGGCTGGCAATTTCTTCTTCATTATCACTCACTTTTTTTCTTTTCTTTTTTCGAGTTCATAAATAAATGATAAAACAAACTATATTATATATATTTACTTGACCCTCCTCGTTTGCCTTAATTTTTATTTCTTCTAAAATCTAAAAATAGTTTTTTTCGTCTCTTTAGAATTTGAATATGTACAGTAGTTGGCGTTGCATTGCATGCACTCTCTATTTTCGTTCCTCCATTTTATTTTTCTTGGGCCATCTTTATAAGGTCAACACTTTAAACTATTTTCCCCCACCTATAGTATAGCAAGAAAGTCAACTTTTTTTATATACCCAATCTATCATTTTCTAAATGTTATCAATCTTCTTAAAAAATTTTGGATTAATAGTAGTATATTTTTTTGCTACAATTAATAGTAGTATATTGCACTTGTTTTAAACTAAATTTTACACCAAAATTAAAAGATTTAGTACCTCTTGAATTGATATCGCCCTCGAGTTTCATTGATAGCAAATTCTTTATTAATAGATGATTTGAAAGTTTTTTAAAAAAAATCGCAAAACCTCAAAAAAGGGGGAAAAAAACTTATCCTCCTACGACACATTGTAATGTCCATAGTCCATGCCATTACTAATGTGGTACGGACCGTTAGGTGGTATGTCCTATGTCAAAATACAGCATGTTCTAAATTTTTTTTAAAATTTTTCTAGGGAAAAAATTGATTGATTGACTAAGTCCAAGTTCCCCCATTAACAAGTTAATAAGTTAAATAAAGGGCAATCCCCTTATTTATCTGGGCCCATCTCCATACTAAATAGTAAATACTACTATAGAATGAAATAAATAAATTAACAAGTAGAATGCTTATAACTATCAATATCTAAAACTATATTTCATGTCAAAGAAGCAAGAGCTACCCAAGGAAATCAAAAGTGCAGAGAAAATATATAATTTTCAAAACCATTTATGATAAGATTTTTGTATTTATACATTGCTCGACTGATTTATGGTCAAATTTTCACTTTTACGAAGGATGATAAATGGTCAAAATGGTAATGGCGGATCAATTTCACGTTTTACAAGCAAAAGGGCATTTCGTTTGAAAGCCATCAAGAAGTTGTTCAAATGTTGCTTACATGGAATGCAGGGTTACAATTCAAAGACGTGACACTCAAACTTTGCTAATTGCTATAAATATCTTTGAAGTTTGAATTGACGTAAATTCAAAGAAGAGAAGAAAATCAACTTAAGCAAATCTCAGTAAACTGGGAATTGCAATTAAGATTTAAGACCATCTTTTCGATATTAAGTTCGTATTGACAATATCTCACATCTCTCTCAATCTCTTTGACATGCCCCAAATTGAATTGTCTCAACATCACAAAAAATATATATGTACAAACTGCGATGTTTATTGAATAGTAAATCTGCTTTATGAAATTTCATAACAAATTACATAGTAAATAGTCAAGAATTATAAACATTACATAGTAACTAAAATTGGATGTCCAAAAATGGGTGTCTACAACATCAGCCTATTACTAGTTTTTTTTTTTTTTTGGGGCACCAGCCTATTACTAGTTTACAACACAAGTGTCACCTAGGATCATTAATTCTGAATTTACCAATCTATGGTTAACTTAATCTTAATTGAGTGAAAGAGAAAAAATAATGATCTCAATTATGTTCAGAGCTGCAATGCTAAATCTGGCTCAGCTGAATCAAGTCGATTAGAAGTAGGTGAACCTGGAGACTGGAACCGGATATTTAGGTCAGGTGGGACTGAATCTGGTTTCTGTTGTGACAACCTTGAGTCTGGTTTCGGCTGTGTTGGCAACCTTGAGTCTGATTTCTGACGTGCTGATGATCCTTGCCACGATGGTTGTGGATGAAGTCCTGGTCTAGAGGCTGTCACTGCCTCGCACCCTGAATTTGGTATCGGATTGTTGGGATTCTTCGTACATGAATTTTCAGAGAATTTAGGGTCATCAGAGTTTGAGTTTGCAGTTGTTGGCTGGACAAAGTTAGTGGAAGCCCTTGAGACTGTGTCATGCATCTGAGATGACTGGAAACTCAACCCAGAAGGCCTGCTGGCCCCAATTATTTTCGCCATATGAGCTGGGAGGTTAAACCCATAAGCACCATTGTATCCGTTCATGCCGGGATGAATTGCAGGACCTTGATGAATCTGGAAGGGAGGCCTTGGCCTTACTGCCCCTGCACTGCTGTTTGTGTTAAAACCAGTAGGGGAAGGCAATCCCTCATTGGCTTCTTTCTTTTCATTCCGTGATTCAGGAGATTTATTAGCAGCCAAGAGGGTTGAAGAGGAAGTGCCGGATGTAGCTATAGACTTGCTTGATTGGCTACCTGAGATAGGGTGAGCAGAAGGCACACGCTTCTCAGACAAGTTATCTGCTTCAGGCTTCTCAGCTTGTTCATCTTCTCTTGTTTCCAGGGTGGAAGATGGGCTAGCCGAACATAAATTTTGCCGAACAGAGCAAGGCTGTGATAATGTTTGTCGGCCTGATGGAAGCGACAGAGAAGGCAGTAATAGTGGTCTCTGTGCTGGAACATCATTTTCCCCAACCCATCCAGGACCGAAATTTACTCCAGCTGATAAACACTTTTCTATCTTTTTAGAAGCAATTTTCCAGGCAACGGGACCAAGGTTTGCAGCATATCGAGCTAGGCTTCGTGTATAACCAAGCTCCATGTATACTCCAACCTGCTTCACATAAAGACCAAGCCATTAATTGATTAAAGCACAGCCCACACATAAGATTCCCCACATAATCTGGTCCACCAGTAAGGATAGAGCAGCAGATGCTATGGGCAGTTGTCAACATTGTAATTACGATTCCCAAGCCCCAGTGGGAAAATTACAAGCAAAACAATTTTTTTTTTTTGGCCAGAACAAGCAAAACAATTGATGCAATTGATAAGTTCTTATCCTCACACCCAACAAACAGAACACACACGTTACCGGGACCTTGGGAGGGAAAATAAGCAACATATGATTACCATGATTTCAAAATTGTATGGGCTAGGCATATTCTACAGTTTTATTTCATCATCAATGTTTTAAATTGAACCCCCCTCCCCCCTCTCCACAGTGTGGAGATAACTTGTGGAATTGAGGCGCTTCAATATTCTCCCAAATAGAATTTAAAAATAATTATATATAAATAACTACATGATACGTACCGCCAGCAGCTGCTTCCTCTCTCCATCAAAAGTAGTAAACACAGATGCCTCTGGCGTAACATCTGATGGATGAAATAGCTTATAAGTGTGACGCCTGTTCTCATCCAGCACAAAATGCCTTTTTCCATTCCTCATTGTATGACCTTTTAAATTAGAACCTGCAGGGAAAGACAAATGATTTATTGCCTTCTCATAAATCAGGCAACCTCTAAGAAGGGTGACAATTAAAGGGAACTACAAGAAAAGTGACCAGAAAGGAGAAAGCTTGAGAGTGTTTGACCGGTACCTTCATCACTTCTTTCAGCTTTATTTTCATAATGAACATCATTGCGATACTTTCCAGTTGAATCTGCAAAACTAGACTTGTCGGAAGGGAGAGGGCCTTTTCTCATGTCATAATTAGAAGTGTTCTCAGCCCCAGTAGCAAGGGTGGCATCTGAAGAAAATTCTGATGCAGGAGGCTCCAAAGAAGGCCTGCCCAGAGGCTTCTTCAAGTTCTTGGTCGGTGGTCTACCTCTCCTAATCACCTTTGGTTCTGAATCATTTTTATCACTATCCTGCCTTAAATTATCAAAATTCTTCTTTGCTAGCTCTTTTATGGATCGTGCCTGAACAAAATAAAATTGTTAGACTAAACATAAAAGGTTGATATCCATCATAAATAAGAAGTTGATACCTGACCATACCTGTCGAAAATATATAGTATCAGGTGCATTATACTGCATTGCATTCGAAGATACGAGGAAAACATCTTTCTGCAAGATAATTAAAGGAATTTTAATTCGCATATGCCAAGGTTTTAGCTTCAAGTAGAATCAAATTATAGCATCAAGTAAAAAATGCTTATTGACCATCAGATTACACGTTAATAGTTTTTGAATATTTTGATATGAGATGGGCATAACAAAAGTGCACATCTCTTGATCCAAAATACCAAACAAGGCATCTTTCAATCCTCAAATATAAGGAAATTACAGTCTTAATTTGCTTCTGGGATAACTCTTAAATCAGCAGGACATTTTTTCTACTCTTTTCTTTTTCGCAGATGGACAAGCTTCAAACAGAACCCCTAAACCTTCAGCAACAACTAATGGGCACCAACAACAAAACTAAAGAAAACATGTTCGGCCTATTCCTCCTTTTTCCTTTTCCTGCTCCAAGCTTCAAGAAGGGCTTCAGTAGCTTTTCTCAATTGGCAAAAGAAGCTAGCAATGACAGCATTTTATGTCTATTCAGAGAACAAAGAAGTGATACCAAGGGTTGAGCAGACAAGTTGAACACCATGACTATTGACTACTAACAAGAACAAAACACACGCAAGTTTCTTGGATTCATTCAATCATGCTTTGTTATCTAGAAAAGGAGGTGAAAATGTGGCATGAGCCGTGAATGCAAGGTTTGTCTGCCAATGGTACCAAGTAACACTTAAAAACATGGCAAATTACACAAGTCCATTTAGTAGCCGTCCACTCAAGTTTCTTCAACAATAACTCTATCAACCCTTAAAAGGATTATTTGAAATAGGATCACTTCAAACTAGACCTTTAGACTCCTAAATGCAGATCTTATGCATACTCATTAGAATACAGACATAGTAACTGAAATCACATATAGCAATGCAAGTCTAACAGCCGGCTATAATGTGTCTATCGCCTGAGAGGGACTTAAAATCAAACAAGGGAACTGAACAAATAATTGCCATGAGACACAGAGACAACAAAACATGACAGCCTGGCAGGAAAGCAAGACAAACCGATGCAATGCTTCTTTAATCTACATACATATCCTGGAGGTAAAACAGGATTCATACTCGGCCATAATATACACTAGCTGTTATGGCCATTGCTTCATAAATTTTGGAATCACTGAATCCAGCAGAATGCAAAGCCAGGTTCAAGACCAAGAGAACACTTTGGCTAGGGGCTGCAATCCTTCGTCTTAGAGATCACAGCCCATCCATTTTGGCCGTGAATACACAAGCATTAAATGAGCCAAGGCACCCATGTTAACATGTTCAAACTTTTATAACTTAATTGGAATTAACATCCCTCACGTGGCAACTTACATGGTCTAAAAGTTTCAAAAATAACTACTACTATGGAATTATGATTCAAGAAGAAAGTGGAAACTAAAGCCATTGCAGAATCTCTGCTCTTGGTGAAAACAAAAGATTGAGAATCCATCTAAGCTCAAATGCTGATATAAACAGAATGCAAGAAGTGATGGAAAATTAAAGAAGAGAGAGGAAGAAGCAAAAGACAAAATAACCAACATATAAACCAACCTCAAACTGCTCTAAGTTGGCATAAGCACCACTAGCAAGCTTCTTCCTAATAGTTCCGAAATCCATTGGATGCTCAATAACTTCATGGTAGTCTGGTAGCTGCATGAAGACAAAGTCACAGTGAAAAAAAAAAAAAAAGGCGTAATACATGTAAGATAATGCACCTAATTTACAAATCATACCTCTTCAGGGTCCACGGGTTCTGAAAATACACCATAAGTGTCTTTCCTGAAATTATTTGATTCCAGAAAAAAGCAGAACTTCAGAAAACTTATCATCGAAAAGCTAATGCAAGGAATCGAACTAGATATAGTGGGAGCTTATGGACATACTTTTGGAGCATGTCTAGGATGAATATCAACAGCTTTTTATCGGGTAAAGCTGTCGAGGGTCCCAAATCCAATTGGCCACCTACACATATTGACAATGATTAATAAAAAAATAAAAGAAAAAAACTTAGAATCTCCTCAAAAAACAACTTTTTAACCAAATGGGTATTGGATCATAAGCAAACCTTGGCTGTTACTTGTGGGGTTTGCACCAGAAACAGACTTTTCTTCCTAAATGTAAATCCAAAAAATGAAGAAAACGTAATAATTAGTTAATGAGCAAGCAACAGTATTTATTTCCTTAAGTGGATGAAAACCACCAAGCAAAGCACTAGCCATGAAAATACAGAGTAGCATAGCATTTCAGAGTTCCAAAAAAGGCAAAATACAGTTACAATAACTTTGGGGAAAAAAAAACTACAATAACTGAAAAAGAAAGGACAAAATTAAACTTTATCAACTATAGCAGTCAAAATCATTATTAGTGCAGTATATTTTTTTTTCTTTCTGAGTGAGTACTAAAGGCAGACTTATAATTATCCAACATTAAGAAACATCCCAACCAACAAAATAAATAAATATTCAAAAAAAAACTTTTTCAGTTTTTTGTTTAAAACAAAAAAATAAAATTAATTTTATAAGAAAATGGAATCAGAAAATTTTTCAAAACAGAAATTCCAAAAAGCTGGGAATAAGTCAAAACCCACATAGTATTTACTCAAAATCATAGAAAATAAAAACCCCACCAACTCTCCGGCCCGAAATTCAAGGAATCTTCAATTCCGTCAAAAGGAAACAAAAATTGGCGCTTTTTTTTTTGTTTTGTATTTTCAAAAATCCGTTATTATAACGATAACAAAAACGAAAAGAAGAAACTTCTAAAATGTTGAAACTTTATTTTTTAAAAGAAAAATTCTATAAAATTAAAAACCTCAAATTCTGCAAACCTTTTTGGAATCAGCAATTCCAGATCCCTCCCCGATCGAATTGATTTTCTTCTTCTTGTGATTCGGACCGGCGCTACCCTCCTCGTGATTGGAATCGGAGCTGCGGGATTCTGAATTAGCCGGCGATTTTTGCTCCGAGGAAGGCAACTTGAGAACAAGCTTAAGCTTCTTCTCGCGTCGCTTTTTCCTGGCCAATTCTTCATCTTTGTCTTCTTCGTCATCCCAGCCGTCTTCCTCGTCGTTATCCTCCGTCGAATAATTGCGATTCCGGCGGCTGGATCGACGGAGAGGAGTAGCAGTGGCAGAGTCGTAATTAGGAGTAATTTGAGGGGCAGGAACATTTCTCTTGCTGTTTCGTTGAATTTGCTGTTGCTGCTGCTGCTGCTTTAGTTGTTCTTCTTTAAGGCTGCGTTTTTGGAGATCTAAAAGAGAAGGTCTTCCTTTCTTCTTCTCCTTCTTCTTCTCCACTATCTTACCCATATTCCTTTTTGGGCCTTCTCCCTTTTTCTCTCTCTTCTCTGTTTTTTACTTCTCCTTACAGACAAACAAACATGGCCTTACTCGTTTTTATTTTTATTTTATTTTTGACAAAACAATTTGTTCAAATTGGTTCATTTTTGCATTTGCTTTATTTTTATTCATTATTTTATTTTTTACCGCTTGTTGACAAAAGACCCGATCCAGCCCATAACCCATTGGGTTCCCCTCTCACGGGTCAATCGGCCGGGTCTAAGGATGCTGACGTCAGCACACGTTATAAATTGAGTTTCCATTTTGAGTTTTAACTGCGCGTGGTTATTATTGGATAAGATCCCGAAAAACTAACTGTAGAATGACGTGGCAGGATCTAGGAATTCAAAGGCTTCAGTAGAAGAAGTCAAACAAACGAGGGTAGCCTGACAGTCAGATGCTGGCGTCGAGGGTCAACTGAACTCAGCTGGAGTTTTTGATTCAATCTTGGCTGCAGTAAAGTTTTAGTTGCCGAAAACCCAAAAGGAAAAAGGTCAAAAACCAAAAGGAATCAAAATCTGGTAGGTTCATTTTATTTATTTTTTTTCCTTTTGTTTGAGTGGGGAAAAGATATCTGAGATGTGCATAACGGTGTTTATGTGGGAAGCTCACCCGCTCTACCCTTTCCTGTTCTTTTTCAACAGAGATGAGTATCACAGCAGGTAAATCACCTTTTTTTTCAATGGCTGCTTTGTTTCAGTTTTTGATTTCATAGTCCTAAGAAATTGTGGGTCTTTTTTTGTTTTATTGGAATATTGGGTGTTTTAAGGCCGACAGAGCCATTGGGATGGTGGGAAGGTGGGGAGATTTTAGGAGGAAGAGATGGGGAGGCTGGTGGGACATGGCTGGCTTCTTCAAAGGATGGAAGGTTTGCTTTTGTCACCAATTTTAGGGAAGTTGAATGTCTTCCTCAAGCTAAGAGTAGAGGGCAACTCCCTGTTCGTTTCTTGCAGGTAAAACTATTTTCTTATTTGCTTCAATTTCCATGGTTCAATTTCTATGAATCCTTTTGTTTTCTTGTTTGTTTTTTGATTAATTGCTCTGATGTATGAAGGAGTGTTCTTAATTTTACTAGTACTTTTTAAATCTCACTTGGGATAATAAAGCTTCCTTTAAGAAATGATGATACTTTAGAAGAAAGTTAATAGAGAAAGCAGTTACTGTGGGGAACTAAATATTAAGTTTGTTCTTTTCCTAGGGAAGTTCTGGGAAATGGAAGCAACTAAACATTGGTATTTGTTCAAGGGAATTTAGGGAAATGCTTTAATGGCCTTGTATTGGATTATGAGCATTAATTAGGCAACATTTTTCAGAGCAACTAGGAAGCACTTTCTATCCTACTTCTCTGCTTAATGCTTTTTACATTGTGATAATTACTTATTGCATGGCTTGTGATTTGAGACAATTGTTTTCTAGTTGTGTTCATGAATGACCACTGACTGAATTTCTCAACATTTCTGATAACCATTCTGCTTAATGCTTGTCATCACCGGTTTGATCTTGATATTTAAACACGTACGTTCTTATAATTCTCAGTTGGGCCTATTGATTCTATTAAGAAATCCTCAGTTCATCTTGGTTTTCACAATTTCAGAGCAAGAAGAAACCCATTGAATTTGCTGAAGAAGTGGTAAAGGAGGCAGATCAGTATAATGGGTTCAACCTGATATTAGTTGATATATGTTTAAAATCCATGGTTTATGTAACAAACAGACCAACGGAAAGAGGCAACTTGATCGAAGAGGTTTCGCCTGGGATTCATGTGCTAACTAATGCAAGCCTAGACTCACCTTGGCCCAAGGTAAGTAGCTATGTTATAGTTTATTCTCTATTTCTTGCCAGCCTATACCTGACTTTTTGTTGATGTTTCCAATTGCACTTGTGGATATGCTTGAAGTCTGATAAAATGCATTATTCCATTGTTGTAATTTCTTGTCTGCAAAGTCACCACATGTTTAGCTTAAAGTATATCAGTTCATTGTTTACTGTATCCAATTGAGTGACAAGGTTCATTTTCAGAAGAATATAGTTATTTTTCATGCATTTCACTTGACCTACCAAATATTGATGAATTGAGTTGAGGTTTGAGAAGTTAGATATCAACTTTAATGGTAGAGCTGGTTGGTTAGTTTGTATGTTCTTGGCTATCAGCAATTTTTTATATTAAATCATTCTTCTTGGCCATTTGGCAGGCTCAACGATTGGATCATAAGTTTAAGGAGGTGTTGGCTAAATACAGCAAACACGAATTACTTCCCCTTAAAGAGATGGTTGCAGAACTAATGATGGACACTACTAAAGATGATGATTCAAGCAGGCTTCCAAACATATATTCACCGGAGACTGAATACAATTTAAGCTCCATATTCATAGATTTCAATAGTCCACTGGTAATCTTACATATTCCTCCCTCAAATAGAAAAGTTTACAACAAAAAATGAAGTCTCAATAGTATTTTCTCTTGTGCAGGGGCGGTATGGCACCAGAAACCAGTCAGGATTGTCTGTGAGATCAAATGGGGAGGTTTGCTTTTTGGAAAGATATTTTGATAAGGATATCTGGAAAGAGCAGACGGTAACTTACCAAATAGAGATGACAATATAGATCATTGGGGTCCTTTTCTTACCCAGATACACGTGAGGAAAGTGCATGCAGAAGCTCACCCGTTTTGAACTATAAAGATGTGAATTTCCTTATGGTAGAAACTACAGTCATCCTTTGATTTTACTTTAAATTTTTTATGTCGACCAACATGATAATGGTTTATTTAGACTGATATGTACGGGTTAAGAAACACTGGTATTAATATGAACAGCATTAATTAATGAAGACTTATAATGATAAGAAAATGAATTTAACTATTCAACGTATACATGACCTTTACACAATTTTGTTTATACATCATTTCTTATTTATTTTATAAATCAGTACTTCAATTTTTTAGGGCTTAAATTAATTTATTTGTTTCGTTATATCCAACTAGGTTCATCCCGAGCGCTTCGCTGCGCAAACGTGATTTCTTAATATATATATATATATATATATATTTTGAAATTTGGTGAAATCTAATTTTAAGTTACATGTTTTGTAATATAATATTTTTGTTAATTTTTAAAAGATTAAATTTGTCCAAATTCCTGAAAAATATTGAGCATATAAACTCATCAATTTTTCATTATAAGTAAATTTTGTTAATCATTTTATCAAAAATAGAAGTTATCAAATTTACAGTAATTAGTTACAGTAATTATCAAATTTACAGTAATTACTAAAAAATTATATATTATTAAAAACTATACGTGAACCAACTAATTCAGTAATTTTTTTTTCAGTTAACAATTTTATCAACGATGGATGTTATCAATTTTATAATACAAAGTTACTAAAAAAGTTATGTAGTTATGAAAAATACTTTACACCACTAAATCTATAATAACATTTAATGATAAGTAATTTTGGTAACAATTTAATCAATAAATGAGGTTATCAATTTACAATTAATTAGTCAAAAAGCTATAACAGTTATGAAAAAAGTTATATATGTATCAACAAATTTAAAACCATTCATTATATCATTTGTCAAATTATTTCGAGACACGACATTTGAGCGTTGGTTTCACAAAAACAAACGCATTTGGAATCAGCGTTTTCTTAAGAATAATGTTTCGTGTGGAAACGCAGAAAATCGGGAAGTTAATGTTTTTGTTTTCTTAAAAAAACTTTATTTGATGAGCTTAGTTTTCAATAAGCTCTAATTACCTTGTGCTTATTTTCTATTACCAAATCCTTGACAATGTTAATTACAAAAATAATCTTTATATCATTTTAGAATTACTAAAATTATTTTATGTTATATTATATATGTTCTTGATAATTTTTAGCAATACATAGTTTACAAATCAATCTAATAATTAGTTGCTTATGCTGGGTTTTGAAGTTACAAAAACAAATGATTGAAATTATAAATATAGATGCTAATATATATTGTGACTTGGTTTAAAAAATACATGAAGAGTTGTATAAAACGGAAACATGTTTGTTAAGCTAAAAAGAATGAAAGAAATGAAAAGAAAAAGAAAAAAATTTAATGGTATTAAGGAATTTGGTAACAAAAAATAAACACAAAGTAGTTAAGTGCCAAAATTTAAATGTGGGGCCCACATGAGAGCTGACGTGGAAATGCCACATCAGCAAAAGTTTATCCCGTCAGCAAATTTTATGGGACTTAACGGAATCCGTTAGTCAACCGTCAAGTCAGGGGTAAATTGGCCTGATTTTACAAATTCAGGGGGCAAAGTGGCACAATTTGCAAAGTTCAGGGGGCAAAAGGGCTATTTAGCCGTTGTCAAAACCATGAAGTTGAGATTTTAGATTTTAAAGAAGGCAAGCCAATTTTCCAATAAGCTAACTGACTTCAATACATGACATTAGAGTGTTGGTTTTTTTAAAAAAAATCATTCTGATCATTTTCAAATAAATAAATGTTTTGCACACAATTGAGGTTTTAGCCTTTGAAGAAAACTTTTTTTCGGCAAACTATTTTCCAATAAGCTCTACTAACTCCGAAAAATAACATATGAGCATTGATTACACAAATAAAACATTTGAAATAAACATTTTCTTCATAACAACGTTCTACACACAAACATGCAAAATCGTGAAGTTCAAGTTTTAGGTTTTGAAGTTTTTTTTTGGCAAGCCCACTTTCCTACGAGTTTACTCACTCTAAAACACAACATTTGAGCGTTGGTTTCGCAAATAATGTATTTGGAATGAGCGTTTTCCGAGGACAACGTTTTGTGCATAAACGTGCTAAATCGGGAAGTTGAGGTTTTAGACTTCTTAGAAAGCTTTATTTGGCGAATTCACTTTCAAGTAAACTCTATTCAAATGTAATGAAGGCAAACCTAATATGTACTACTTTTTCAATATATTTGCATGTCATTTTGATAGTTGTTTTCATGCTCCAACGTAAAAAATTTTCAATAAATTTGTATGTCATTTGAATTTGATAATGATGTGAAAATTTGATAACATCATTATGAAATTTTGTAACCTATGAAAATTTGATAACCACACTGTGAAATTTTGATAATCTCCCTATGAAATTTTGATAATCACACTATAAAATTAGTAACCGCACTATGAAAATTTTGATAACCTCTTCATAAAATTTTAATAACCACACCATTAAGTTTTGATAACCTCCCTATGAGAATGAAACAATGATATCCTCTTTATTTAAATTTGATAACATCTCCATAAAATTTTTGTAACCTTCCAATGAAATTTTGTTAATCTCCCTAGGAAACTTTGATAACCTCCCTCCCTATGAAATTTTGATAACCTTCGTATAAAATTTTGTTAACGACACTCTAAGAAAATTTGATAACCTTTTTATGAAATTTTGGTAACGTCTGTATGGAATTTTGATAACTACACTATGACGTTTTGATAACCTCTATATGAAATTTTTGTAACCACACTATGAAAATTTGACAACCTTCCTATGTAATTTTGGTTTGATTGATTTCTACGTTGTGTCAATTGCATCATTATATCTTCCTCGTTGTTTATTGGGAAAATATGTGCATTAGATCATCTTATGGGAGACTTTCCTACTTTCTTTTCTTACACTTCATACCTTCCCCACCCGACTTTCTCCTTTGATTATCTTCAAAGTTTTGCTGGATAATTCCATCTTTGATATGCGTTCAAACTTTGGGCAATTAAAAAAGGCTATGCTTTCTAATTTTACTTGTACCTCTTGATAAAACCTCAATATAATAATCTCATACATTTAATTTAAAAAAATTAATTATAGGGTAAATTACATATATATTGCATACTTCTTATTAATAGTATTATTATTCATATTTGAAAAATATAATAATATAACTTTATTTACAGTTCCAGTGGGGAAGATTATCTATTTGTCTTCCATCCTTTCCAAATTATTTTCAGACTTTGATTAGGTGTTTTATTGCTCATCTTTCACCATTAAGTTCCAAACATGTTTTTGGTAAATTACATTTTTCTAAAGGTGCAACAAATTAATGCTATCAGTTGATCTTAGAAATATTCACGTGTGACTATATCATAATGCGAAAGTGAGTCTTTTCTTAGGATTATGCGCTTATTTGTTGGATTAAGAAATCAATGGAAAGTAAGTATGAAAAATAATGATTTCAGTTTTTACTCATAACTTCTGTATCGGCTATCAGGTACCAACTATGGAATTTTTTTTTTAAACGAAAGCTATGTACTATTAATCAGTAACTAAACTTTGAGCATGAATGTGGTTTTTAAGGCTATATCAAGAAGAAGAATAAAGTCCTTCAAAATAATAAATTATTAATGGGTTAATATTGTATGCACTGATAATGTTATCATGCCACCAAATATTGACACATCATCTATGAGCAAAACATCAAAATTAAAAGGCCTTTAAAATAAATTTAAATCTCTTTGGTAAGAAGGTAAAAAAAATATAATAGAAACTTGGACAGAATCAAAGACTTATCATCAATTAATCATAGTAAATAATTGAATCAAATACTTATCATCAATTAATCATAGTAAATATTTGTATTGGAAAATGAAAATGCTATATACATCTAACATGATTGTTATTGTTAACGTGTTTGGGATCTAAGAATTAAGGAGTAATTTATACTATTTTTATTGGAAGAGTTGGTTCGAAGTGGAAAATTTAAGGACTTGAAATTCCTCAAAACAATATTCATGGTTGTGGTGAAGCGTTTGGAACCTAAAAATTAAGGAGTAATTTATACTATTTTTAATGAAAGAGTTGGTTTGAAGTGGAAATTTTAAGGACTTGAAGGCTCCGTTTGGTTCACAGAATTTAGCTTCCAGAAAATGTACTCTGGAAAATAACCTTATTTTCTGGAAAATATGATACTCCATCTGTCCCATAATATAAGTCCCCTTTTAGAAGCTTTTTTTTTGTCTCAATTTATAAGTCCCTTTATCAATTCCAATGCATATTTTTTAGCTATTTCCAAAACTATCCTTGGTAGTTAAGAGGATGAGTAGAAGGAGGGAGAATTAGTGGGGAAAAAAAAACAAGGGTAAAAATAGAAGATAAAGGAAAAAGTACATAAAATTTTGTGTCATAACTAATTTTCTTAATCTTGATGATATAGTTAAAAGGGACTTGTATAATGGGACAAAGGAAGTATTTTCTATTGCTTGGGTTATCAAGAAAAAAATATTTTCTTCTGTTTGGTTATTTTCTGGAAATTTTACATTTTTGTCAAAAACAATGGTGTTACTACATCCTTGATAATAATGATGATGATGATGATAATATTAATAATATAATTGATATTTTTCATATGTTATTGCACCCAATATTATACAAAATAGTTGATATTGCTCATCAAAATAATAAAGATAGTTTTACACAAAATAAATAATTAATGTAAAATATAATCTTTGAAATCATTGTTCATAAGCAGGACTTTCTCTGTTTTTGGGAGCTTTGCTTCATTGCCCTCTTTGCGGACACAAAAATTACTTATCCAAGCAATTATATGGCTATAAAGAAAATTTAATATTAATTGGCTATATAAATATTAAAGGATTAATGGCTATGAAATTGCCTGGTGCGCTGCAAGTGTCGTCTCTAAGCAAAATTAATGGCTATTCCATATTGGAAGGCAAGCGCAAGTGCATTTGAGAAGGGATTTAACAAGGTTTTGGTTGAGTAACTTGGTGGATATCAAAAAGATATTGAGAGTGGAATCATAAAATATATCAGACACAAAATTGTTGAAATTTTAAGAACTTAACTCTGGGAATTTTCAAGCGTTGGAGGTTTAAAAAAGAAATAGAGGTTCAAGGAAGAAGATATGGA